>ML393564.1:8855-31052 GCA_005239525.1 Nicotiana knightiana
CGTTTAGCCCGGGCCCGCATAACCCAGGCCCGCATAGCCCGGGCCCGCTTAGCCCGGCCCGCTTAGCCCGTTTGGCCCGGGCCCGGCCCGTTAGCCACCCTTAAAGGACACTTCATACTCAACAAATATAAGGATCTAAGATTCCTAAGGGATAAACTTTCCACAAATAAGTCCAAGCATACGCTCGTCACCTCGCGTACACGGACTACAATCAACATAGAAGACTCAAATCCTAAGGGGTAATTCCCTCACACAAGGTTAGGCAAGATACTTACCTCAAAGAAGACAACCCGGTACTCAAAAATAGACTTCTCGGGCGGGAAGGCCTCCGGACGGCTCAAAATCAACTAAAACAACTTCAAAATACATATAAAACGTATAAGGAACGATTCCGAATAATAAAGTTTCAATCTTTGAAAATTTATAAAAATCGACCCAAAAGTTGACCCCAGGGCCCGCACCTCGGAACCCGACAAATTTTACGAATTCTGATTACCCATTCCGATACGATTTCACCCATACCAAATTTATCCAATTCCGATAACATTTGGTCATTCAAATCATGAATTTTTATTTTTGAAGTTTTCTTTCAAAATCCACAATCCCCTCACCCAAAAATACAATTTAAATGATAAAAACAAGAACTAATTCATGAAATATATTTAATTCTAGTGAAAGAACTCTTACCCATTCGATTTCTGTGAAAATCCCACAAGGAAGCGCCCAAAATCGAGTTCTAGAAGTCAAAATACGTTTAAAATGGTGAAACCCCCGATTTTGGAAACTTATAATCTGCCTAGGCTTTTAAAGAATAGCGATCGCGGGGATCGAGGCGCGATCGCGTAGAAGGAAAATGAAGCTGGCTTAAAATGCTCTACGTGATCGCGGAACAGCTTATGCGATCGCGTATAAGGAGTAAGTTGGCTTCTGCGATCGCGGACCAACTATTGCGATCGCAGCGAAGGAATTTACTGGGCGAGTCAGACACTCTATGCGATCGCGGATCCTTCTATGCTATCGCATAGAAGGAAACCAGATGACAGTTTTCAGCAGTTCAAAATAGGGAAAATGGACCCGGAACCTCTCTGAAACACACCCGAGCCCTCGGGGCTCAAAACCAAATATACACACAACCTCAAAAACATCCTACGGACTTATTCAAGTAATCAAAACACCAAAATAATATCATAAGCATCGAATTAAACCTCAAAATCAATGAAATTTCTCAAAACTTCTTTAAGCATAATTTTTTTGCATTTAAGGTACGAATCACGTCAAACTAAGTCCGTTTCTTACCAAATTTCACAGATAGAACATATAAGACATATCGAACCTGTACCGGGCTCTGGAACCATGATATGGGCCTGATATCACAGGTTTCACCTCAAATTTCATTTTCGAAAACCTTTATAATTTTCAGAAAACAATTTTCTTTAAGAATTCATTTCTCGGACTTGAGACCTCGGAATTCGATTCCGGCATACGCCTAAGTCCCATATTTTCCTACGGACCATCCGGGACCGTCAAATCACGGGTCCGGGTCCGGGTCCGTTTACCAAAAATGTTGACTGAAGTCAACTTTATTCAAATTTCTAATAGAAATTTATCATTTTTATCAGTTTTTCACATAGAGGCTTCACGGCTACAATCCGGGCTATGCACGTAAATCAAGGTGAGATAGAAGGAGGTTTTCACGACCTCGGAACACAGAATTAGCTAGAAATATACGGGATGACCTTTTGGGTCATCACACTGGGCAGGAGTATAAAGTAGTCTATTTCGAGGGTTTTAGTCATTTTTACATTTTTGGAGCTTTGGAGCTCGGATTGAGGAGATTCTTGAAGTTGTTTTCACCTTGTGGATTGGGGTAAGTGTTCTCTACTCATTTTTGATTTTATATCATTAATCTATCTTTAATCATTTTCGATTTTATGTCATGAATGTATCTTCATTTTTGGCAATTGGTTGATGAATTCTAAAGAGAAATCGGGAGTTTTAGCTTAAAGTTTTATAAATCAAATTTTTGAGTTTTGAACATCAAATCGGTGTCAGATTTAAGTGAAACTAGTATGGTTGGACTAGTAATTGAATGGGTTGCTAGATTTTGTGACTTTTGTCAGGTTCCGAGGTGCGGGCCCGAGTTGGACTTTTGGCTAATTTCTGGTTTTGATTAAGGATTAGACATTTATCATTTGGGATTGTTTTCTTGGGATTTATTGATGTATTTGAGTTGCTTTTGGCTAGTTTCGAGCCGTTCAGAGGTTGGTACTCGCGGGTTGGCATTTTGGAGCATTGTTTGGCTTGCTTGGTATTGCATTTGGCTTGTCAAGGTAAGTAACACTTCTAACCTTGATGCTAAGGGTATGAAACCCCGAATTACGTGTTATGTGTTTTGGTGCTGAGGTGATGCACATGCTAGGTGAGGGGTGTGTGGGCGTACACCATGTGAATCGTGGCTCTATTATTTATGTGGTACTGTGTAGTTACCTGATTTTATATGTAACCATGAAATCTCTACATACTAAATTAATTGAGTTACCAACCATGCTAGATATCATGTTTAGACTATATGCTGGTACTGTTGGAACCCATAGTGGTCGTTCCTTGCTATTGACTTACTGATTTCATAGAAATTTTGTACTGAGTGATATTCATTCATTACATACCATATCTCAGTCTCTGTTATTATTTATTGATACATCATATCATTATTTTCAGGCTAGTTTCATGACATTGTGAGACCATTAGGGAGAGACAGGAGAGATTGATGATTGAGTGAGGTCGAGAGACTGATTGTGAGGATATTGATTCTATTGCACATGAGTTTTTCGTGCAACACGTGAGTTGTCCATACAGATTCTGATATTAGTAATAGCACGTGAGTTGCGGATTATAGCGCTTGGGCTGAAGGAGCCCCCCCCCCCCCCCCCAGAGTCTGCACATACTCCCAGTGAGCGCGGTAACTTATATAGAGGTATGGATCTTCCCTGGACTTGGATCTTGTCCAAAGCATTTATATACCTGGGGATGGATCTTCCCCACGGGGGATTTAGCCATACTTAGTACTGAGTGACTGATGGTCAGTTGATGTATATATTCAGGAATGGATCTTTCCTGGGCTGGATTGGCCATATACAGTACTGAGTGATTGAGCATGATAAGTGGAAAGTGTGAGAAACTGAGATTGAGTACTCTGAGAGTGTGAGTACATGAGTTCATGTCATACATTGCATTGACATGCACACATGACATACAAGCATAAAGATGCATTTTCCTCATGTTATACAGTATCACGTCATTCTTGACTTCTCACACATATTGACATATGGGCATAGAGAGTTATTTTACAGTTGCTATCTTTAAAGAAAATGACACATATTATTCATTGTTGAAAGGATTTTTGGGAAAAATTACAGTTTTCAAACTTACTCATTTTTTGGCGATTTTGGTAAAGGATTTGGGTTTTCACTGATATACTTGAAAAGTGGAACTAATTTTTGGGAAGCTATGAAAAAGATGAGTATTTTAACTTTGAGTTACTTCTTTTATTACTTGCTTTACGTTGTTATGAACTTTTGTTGGCTAATGTTGTTGGACCCGACCTATGTTCCAGCTCGTCACTACTTTCAACCTAAGGTTAGGTTTTGTTACTTATTAAGTACATGGGGTCGGTTGTACTCATACTACACTTTTGCACCTTGCATGCAGATGTTGGCTGCTATGATCGACTGGATCTGGAAATACAGATGTACTTGCGTTGCGATTGTAGCTCTCTCTTGTTAATGGTAGCCTTAGATTCATAAGACCATATTTATGTACTTTTCGAACATATGATTTATTTACTTCATACCATCTTTATAAATTCTATTCTTAGAAGCTCATGATTTGTACTACCAGTTCTTGGGAAATGTATAAGATTCAAATAATCTCTTCTAAATTAATTATTTTATTAATTTTATTGGCATTGGATATTGTTAATTGGCATACCTAGCTGGTTGGGTTAGGTGTCATCACAACTAGTTGGATTTTGGGTTGTGACAACACTGGACCATTAATATAGACCATATAAATCTCACTTGTAATGAATTCTTCTTGCTTGCCATTTGACACTTGTGGCTGAACAGAAATAATAATCACTTTAATAACCTCGGTAATCTGCTTGCCCTTAGTTTTGTTGCCATGCATTGTATGGAATATAAATATACCACTAACTCTCCAAATAATAACATCAACATATCCCTAATAACTGTAAAATGGAACCCCCCCCCCCCCNCAACGTTAACCGAGTTAAAACTCAATATTGACGGGGTGTTCAAAGGTAGTTGTAAAAATGACGGTATTAGTGAAATATTCTGAAATAACTCTGAAGACTGGGTTTGGGGCTACAAAATGCCCGCATATGGCTACACCTCTACTTACATGGAACTTCTTGCACTAAAACTTGGCCTAGACATAGCTAAAATTCAAAATTTTCATAGCTTAGAAATTGAAACTGATGCTACTAAAATACTCCAATTGCTTTCCTACAATAATTGTTCCCTCTACTCTAACTTTGTTAATGAGTGCAGGTTAATACGGAAGGAACTGAGGAATCCACAGGTCCGGAATAACTTCCGAGAAGGTAACAAGCTTGCGCACGTTTTGGCTATGGAAGGATCCGGGCAACCAAGCAGTACTCCTTTATCAACAATAGTTTACCCACCGAATGCTTTTTGGAACTTGCTACAGGAAGAAAAAATCACGTAAGTATCTACTAATGTACTAAACATGCTAGCTGAACTTGGAAATCTCAATGGTTTTTGTAATCTTATGACTAGCAGCCCCTTTGGCTCAAGTAATTTAGATGTCCCTAGTGAGGCATCACTTCTATGTAATGTTACTGGTTAAATATTAATAATATTTCGTCGTTCAAGAAAAAAAAATGGCACTTAAGCAATTTTAGGCCTTTACTAGTGCAAATCCAAAATGTAAGATAGATTAATGATATTTGAACCTTTACTAGCGCAAAATGAAGGAACCATTTATAATTTTTAAATTCACATTATACTTCAGTAATTTTTAACTTTTAAATACGAAATGCATGATAAATTATTGATTTTTAAAACATTACTAGTGAGAAGTTCAGAAAAATCCATGGAAGATTCATGGTTTTGAATTCATATTATATTTCAGTAATTTTAACTTTTACTAGTGTAAAATCAAACTTCAAGGATAGATTACTAATTTTGAACATTTACTAGTGTAAAATTGAGAAAAGATTCATGATTTTTGAATTCACGTTATATTTTAAAATTTTGCACCTTTACTGGATAGATTACTAGTTTTTGAACATTTACTAGTGCAAAATCTGGAAGGTTCATGATTTTTGAATTACATTATACTTTAGTAATTTATAATATTTAAAAATATCTATGATAGAATTATGGATTTTTGAACTTTACTTGTGCGGAATTTTGAAAAATCTAGTAAACATTTACGGTTTTTAAATTCACATTATACCTTAACATTTGAGAGCTACTGTTTCAGGTCATTCAAACTCTATGAATAATTTCTGTATTTTGAAATTTTAATCATTCAAAGTCTAGTAGTCGTTCCTGAGTTCCTCCATATATTAAATAGGGGTATTTTGTCCAAATTTAATGTAACGACTCGACCAATCATTTTGAGCATTTGCATTCTGTTCAGCTATTTGAAGTCCTGAGCAGCTTCGTACGATGTATTATGACTTGTGTGAACCGTCGATTTTTGTTTTTCAGGTTATTTGGAATTGATGTGGAAGAATAAATTTTATGATTGAAGCTTTAGAGTTGAAAGAGTTGATCGAATTTGACTTTTAGTACTTGACCTCGGATTGGAATTTTCATGGTTCTATTTGGTCTTGATGATGATTTTGGACTTGGCAGTATGCCTCGATTTGCATTTAAATATATCTAGAAGGTTTTGGCGCTGATTGGTGAAAGTTGAAATTTGAAGGTTTGAAAAGTTCATAAGTTTTACCGAGAGTTGACTTCGAGGATATTGGATTTGGATTTTTGTTCCTGGAATTGGAATAGCTTCGTTATGTCATTTGAGACTTGTGTGCAAAATTTGGGTTTATTCCCCGTTGATTTTATATGTTGTGGCGCGAGTTATGGAAATTTAGGGCCGCAATTAGGTCTATGTGACATTATGAGACTTGTTGGTATATTTGGACGGGTTCCCGAGGGGCTCGGTTAAGTTTCGGACGAGGCTCAGATTATTTTGTCGCATGTTTCAAATTGTTGAGGCGACTGGTTCTGGTGTGACCACACCTGCAGAGTTATGGGCGCAGGTGCAAAGCTTCAAAAGATTCGCAGGAGCGGAAGTGGAATTTGGAGCAGGGCTCCGCAGATGTGAGAAATGGGCCGCACCTGCAGAAGCGGTGCCTTGGGTCGCACGGGAGAGGTATGGCATAGGTGCGATGGCAGAGCCGCACCCGCGGGAGCGCAGGTGCAAAGTGGTGTTCCATAGAAGCGATGGCTACTGAGTTTGGTTTGTTCGTAGAAGCGAATATTGGGCCGCACGTGCGAGTCCGCACGAGGAAATTGGTTCTCAAATGCGATGACCGTTGGGCAGAACTTATAAATCGAGGTTTTGGTTCTTTTATCATAGTTTGAGATTTGGGGCTTGGATTGAGGCAATTATTTAAGCAATTTTCATCACATGGATTAGCGTAGGAATTCTATACTCGATTTTGGTTATATTTCATGAATCCATCCTCGTTTTTGGCATTTTGTTGATGATTTCAAAGAGAAAATTTGGGGTTTTTTTGACTAAAGTGTCATAGAGCAAATTCTTGAGTTTTGAACATCGATTTAGAGTCGGACTTGAGTGAAAATAGTATGGTTAGACTCGTAATTGAATGGGTTGTCAGATTTTGTAAGTTTTGTTGTGTTCCGAGGTGCAGGCCTAGGTTTGACATTTTTGGTTGACTTTGGGCTTTTGGTTAAAGATTCGACCTTTATCATTTGGAATTTTTTCCTTAGGCTTTATTTGATGTAATTGAGTTACTTTTGGCTAATTTTGAGCCGTTCAAAGGTCGATACGCATGAGATGGCATTTTTGGAGTATCGTGTAGCTTGCTCGGTATTGGATTTGGTTTGTTCGAGGTAAGTAATACTTCTAAACTTGGTGTGGAGGGTATGAAACCCCGAATTACGTGCTATGTGAGTGATGTTGAGGTGACGCACATGCTAGGTGACGGTCGTATGGGCGTGCACTGTATTAATTATGATTTAGGCGTTCTATGGAGCTGTGTAGCTATCTTATCGGGACATTTTTACTGTACTCTATGTGTTAGAGCCTTGAGGTGTGATTTATGCAAGAAATCTTTTTTAGGCTATAAGTTGGTAATATTGGGACACACAGTGGTCGTTCTTTGCTGTTGAGTTATTTGCTTAATTGCAATTATATACTCACTCACATTCATCTTTACGTATCATATCTTAGTCTCTATTATCGTATATTGTCACATCTTGTATCACTTATTAAGGTTTATTAGCATTAGTCTTGTGAGCCTAAGAGACTGGAGAGATTTATGACTGAGTGATGCCGAGGGCCTATTGTGAGAGATATTTATGGGATCGGGATGCACGTCGCAACAAGCTTTATTGATTCATGCCAGGATTTGGCTTATTTAGCGCTTGGGCTGGATTAGCCCCTCCAAAGTCTGCACATCCATAGTCGGTATAGTAGCTCTGGACTTTTGGGCTGGATCTGCCTTGGATTCATTTGCATTGGGCTGGATATGCCCTGGATTTATTTATAATTGGGTTGGATCTACCCTAGATTTATATGTTTGGGCTGGATCTGCCCTTTACAGTACTAATTGACTAGTGTACTGAGTCTTGGGCATGGTGAATGAGAATACGAGGCAGTGAGATTGAGTACTCTGAGAGTTTGATTATCTGAGTTCATCACTGTGATGCATTGCTTTTGTCATGCTTGCATGTGATACAGGCATATAGATGCATTTCCTCACGCTATCCGATTTTGGTGACATTCCTGATTTCACATGAATATGACATGTAGGCATTGAGATTTACTTTCCTCATAATATTTGAAAATGAAACATCTTATTTATTGTTGATAGGTTTTTGGGAAAATCATAGTTTTCAAACTTACTAATATGTTTTAGTTGGTGTTTTCGATGAAAGATTTGGGGTTTATTGTTATACTTGAAAAGCATGCCTATTTTTTGTAACTGTGAACGAGTTGAGCATCTTATCTCTGAGTTATTTTCTTGTACAATTTTTATTATATTGTTATGAACTGCTAACCCTTGTACTTTCAACCTAAGGTTAGGTTTGTTACTATTGAGTACACGGGATCAGTTGTTCTCATACATACTTCTGCACCTTATGTGCAGACGTAGGATGCTGATGTTGTTGTGTATGGTGGGAGCTTGATTTGAAGATGTACCTGCATTCCAATTATGGCTATCACTTGTCCTTGGTAGCATTAGATTCGAATTATGTTGATTTACATTTTCAAAAGATGTTGTAATTGTTTCAGTTCAGTTTTGTAAAATTCTAAATCTTAGAAGCTCATGATTTGTACTACTAGTCATTAAAAATTCTTTTTATAATAGTTCAGTTGTATTATTATTTCTTCTCTTAATAAATCTCATTGAACTAGTTTACTTTTAACTGGCTTACCTAGCAGGTTAGGTTAGGTGCCATCACAGCTAGTACGATTTTGGGTCGTGGCAAGTTAGTATCAAAGCTCTAGGTTCATAGGTTTGACGAGTCATGAGCAAGTATCTAGTAGAGTCTTGTGGATCCGTATGATGACGTCCATACCTATCTTCGAGAAGTTATAGGGAATTTAGGATAAACTTCCCATCTTTGTTTCCTTATCGTGCAACATTAATTCAGCTTGAAGCGTTAATCTTTGAATTCCTTCCATGCATTCATATGCGCATGTGGGCGCTCGATATCAGTTGTACATCGACGGCGTGTGATTCCATTGATGAGGTGCGAGATGTGATTTCAGTGTGCAGAGGATGGCCTGTTTGGAGGACTTTAGACTGGGTTTTGAATGTAGCTTGAGAACGGGTATTGCAGTTGTGTGAGCACGTGCTTTTGGACTTATACGTCCAGTAGTGTCTCTATGAGTGGAATTTATGGCTCAATGAGTGGCTCGGTGGCTATATGAGGAGTATAATGCGACTGCAGGATGTATTCAGATTGTTTGAATGTGATGGGAAGAGTTTACTTGAGATATATAAAGGACAATTGGGTGCTTGATTTCTATCTTAATGTGTTGTATAATCTCGAGTTATGATCGTAATGCAGAATCTTTCATATTGTTTATTTGCTGAATGAAGTAGATTTTCGTGTCTTGTTGATGAGTTCAGACTTGGGAAGATTAAGGGACTACATATTAGTCGTGGCTATGAAAGGGTATAGAGAGATATCAGTTTGAGGCTAAGAATGTGGGCTATTACCTGCAGGAGAATCTACGGATATGTGATCTTCATGATATTGTGTGGAGGCTTCTTTCCTATCAGTGGGTTATATTTGTGCGACTTGAGTTTGGATCGGTTGTAATAGTTGACCTGACCGCCACACGGATGAATGCAATATCTGTAGATTATTTGAGGTATTAGATGGTTTGTGTTACATGAGTTTATGAAGGATTGAGCTGAACTTCGGTGTGTGAATATGGCAGTAATAGAGTATGGGTATTATGAGTTATCGAGTGTTTTGTTCTATGGCTTTGAGCCAAGTGGGGGAGTTTGCTATCTAAATGTTGTACTGGTTTTGATTTGAGGCATACTTGTGAATCGGATATGACTTCCATAGATTAAGATAGAGGATGACTCGAGTAAAGCAATTTTTGGATACGGGTTATGTTACACTTTATGGCTACATGGAAATCATGGAATGATTTGAGTTGTTATTTGTTGTGGATGTGGTGCGCATGGAGTAGGAATTTTCTCGTTTGCGTTAAGGCGGGGTTACTTCCTTGGGTGTTTTCGTACTAATGGGGCATAGGTGTTTTGGCCCATTTAGGCGGTGCAATCGACATGAGAGCAGAGTACATGACTCTCGAAAAGGTTCTAATGAGTTCAGGATTTATATGTAGCAATTGAGTCAGAATTGTATATGGCTAGAACCTGAGATTTACATTAGATGGTATTGGGACTCACAGTATTTCTATATCATTATGGAGTATACATTTCAGTATCAAGAAGGTGAAGGAAACAACTTTAGATTCACAGAAGGTCTCTTCAGAATAGGTGTCTCAGTTGTGGTACTTTTGGGATGTTTAAGAGGGAATACAACGTTTTATGGGTCTTGAGGCGGTGTGGTTTTATGCTAGGATCTCTTGTGGGGAGCTTTGGGTAAGGATCGCGATGTTCTGGAAAAGATAAGTGTCAACTTGAGGGTAATTCAGAAGGAACTCTGAGAAATAAGACTGTTTAGTAGTAGTTTGGATCAATACGGTAATGGATATGATCGATTCTTTGGGTACTTATGATGTGCTGAGTTTCTACAGGTCTTTTGTTGCAATACTCTTGGGTTTTGGCACCAGCCATCTCTAGTGCTGGAGGAGGAGCGCATACTCCTCCTACTCACACCCCGGAGCAGATGGCTCCCCATTATCAGACTCCAATAGCTCAGCCAGTTATCGTAGTTCAGCGAGTTGTTGCAGCACAGGCCGGTGGTGGACATGCTATGTCTCCTTCTAAGGACACCCAGGATTATCTTGACCGCTGCCATGAGGTGCTGCAGAACATGTGGATATTGGAGACCAATGGGGTCGATTTTGCTGTGGTTTATATGACGGGTTTCGACAGGAGATAGTGGAATGATTTTGTATTGACCAAACCAGGTAGGTCACTTCTTTTTACTTGGGACCAGTTCTCTCAGATTTTTCTTAAGAATTTCCTTCCTATCACTCAGAGAGAGAGAGAGCTACCGTATGCACTGATTGATATTACCTGAGTAGAGTATACATTCAGAAGGCGCATTGTGTTTTGACTTACAGATGCTTCATTGGTATTGCGGTACTCGTCTGGTTAATCGACTGCTGAAAATCACATTTGGCTATGTGGCACAAAAGAATTATAGAAGTATCCATTTGGGATGAGCGTTTATCACTACAAGAAAAAGCCTTATTGTGATGACCCGATAGGTCATCTAATGTTTTAGAACCAAATTCTGTGATTCGAAGCCTCTAGAACCTCATTTTATTCCTCCTCGATTTGCGTGAGCAGTCCAGGCATATTTTCAGAAAGCTTATATGTTAAAAATTGATAAAAAAAGAAATTTTGCCTTATAAATTAATCTGAGTTGACTTCGGTCAATATTTTGAGTAAACGGACCCGGATCTGTATTTTGACGGTCGCGGTGGGTCTTTATCGATATATGAGACCTGGGCGTATGCTCGGAATCAAATTCGGAGGTCTCTAGCTTGAGTTATGAATTTTTGTTGAAAATTAAAAGTCTAAAAGTTTAATGGTTTTCAAGAATTGATTAATGTTTGGCCTTGTTGATACAAGATCCGTATTTTGGTTCTGAAGCCCGGTACAGGTCCATTATAATGTTTATGACTTGTCTGTGTATTTTGGTGAGAAATGGAGTTGGTTTGAAGTGATTTGGACGTCTAGTTGTAAAAAATAAAAGTTTTAAAGCTTTCTCGAAAATTTCATTCGATTGGGTGTTTAATTCATAGTTCTAAGCGTTATTTTGGGGATTTGATCACACTAGCAAGTTCGTATGATATTTTAGGACTTGTGTGAATGTTGGGTTTGGATCCACGGGGGCGCTAGTGAGTTTCGAATAGGCTACGGGTGTTTTGAACTTAGGAAAAATCTGGTTTTCTGCAGTTTCAGGTTCCTTCGGGTTTCCTTCTTCGCTTTCGTGAAGGTACTCTTGTGAATGCGAAGTGTAAAATGAGTTGGGTGGGTTCTTCTTCTACGCGAATGCGATACAATAATCGCGAACACAGAGCACCGGGGGGCCTGCTCTATGCGAATGCGACCAGTCACATGCGAAAGCGTAGTGTATTGAGGTGGGGGAAGGGAAATCAGGGTGACTCTATGCGAACGCAAGTCCTGTGTCGCGAACACGAACGTGAGGCAGGCTATGCCTTCACGAACGCATAGAGTCACCCGTGATTGCGTAAGCAATTAAGGCTCTACTATTCACGAACTCATCAGTGTTCACGCGAATGCAATGAACATTGACGCCCAGTGATAAAACAGTCCCAATTATGGGAGTTTTGCCATTCTTTCAAAATTTCAAAACTAGAAGACCTAGAGGCTAATTCCCGTAAGATTTTATTCCCCAATTGGTTAGTAATTGATTTTAACCTACTTTTTTCAATTACGTATTACATTTCATGAGTTTTCAACCTAAAATCTAGTGTTTCAATGGTGAAAATTGAGGGTTTAATAGAGTTAGGGATTTTTGAGAAATTGGGATTTAGACCTCAAATTTAAGTCGGATTCCAAATCTAATTACATAATCGGGCTGGGGATGAATGTGTAAGTGGATTTTGGTCCGAACCTCGGGATTTTACCAAGAGGGCCCGGGGTCGATTTCTGAACTTTTGGGAGAAAGTTTGGGAATTCTAAATTTATGCATTGTAGTTGATTCCTTTAGAAATAATTGATATTATTGAGTCAATTGAGGTTAGATACGAGTGGTTTGGAGGCTGATTCTAGAGTAAAAGCTATGATTGAGCATTGAGTGGCCTTTGGAGCAAGGTAAGTGTCTTGGTTAACCTTGACTTGAGAGAATTAGGAACCCCCGTACTATGTGCTATGTGAATTTCATGTGAGCGACGCATATGTGAGGTGACGAGTGCTTATACGCTGCTGAATTATCTGTTTTCCCTTATTTTTAATTTTCCTTGATTATTTCCTTCCCTGTCTTAATTGTTATATGCTCTAAATGCTTTCTATGCTTAACTGCTACTTGCCAATCAATGCCTTCTCCTATTATTGATGTTAGCTCTTCCATAGTTTCATGATTCCCTGCTATTTGCTTAAATTGACTTAATTACACCTTCTAATTGTCAATTGCTGGATTAGTCTCGTTATGTAGTATTACTCGAGTAGATTTATTTATTGTACAACTTCCCTTTTAGTTCAGTTTGGTATTTATTGATCCTAAAGGCTTTGTGATTAGACTATTGATTTGATTGTTCTTTGAGTATTTGGTACTTATATGGTGGGATTGGGTTGTATGCGCCAGCAGGTGTAATAAGGGTGGATTGATATTGTCACGACCCAAATTTCCCTCCATCGGGTATCGTGATGGCACCTAGTATTAGGGACTAGGTAAGCTTAACATTTATACTGAACAACAACAATAATAAATGAATTTTAAAAATTTCGAAATAGAATTCTTGACAGAGTTTACGATTTCCCAAAACCCGATAAATACAAGTCATAAGCTCTACGAAATCTTTCTATCAAATCTAAGTACAATTGTCTAGGAATAAGTAAGTATAGTTGAATAGAAATAAAACAGGAAGGTGACTCCGAAGCCTGCGAACGCAGCAGCAGGTTACCTTGAGTCTCCTCAGCAATGATCTGCGCAGCTACCAACAACAATAACCTGAAGCTGCACACAAAAATGTGCAAAAGTGTAGTATGAGCACACCACAGCGGTGCCCAGTAAGTATCAAACTAACCTCGGTGAAGTAGTGACGAAGACTAGTCAAGACAACACCGGCCTAATAAGTAAAAAGGCATAGATGTATAAATGACCGAACCAAAATATCTATCTAAATATTTCTCAATAAAATTAACGATACGATCGAACAATACGGAAGAAAATTCAGTAATCACGATCAACGGACAACATAATAGAAATACACAAAGAGAATGGAAAGGATACAATCCAAATGGCGGGAACTACAACCCAACAAAAACACAAGCAACTCAGCACTACATCAATTTATTCACGTCAGGCTTAGCTAATGACTCAATAAAACAGGTAAAACCTTCGAGTGAAAACCATTAAATCGTGAGTTCATTTTGAAAACTTTAAAGATATAATCATTTCGGAATATTGAAATTTCTTTTTTGAAACATACTTTCTCTGAATGTATATTTATATATTTTTATAAAGAGAAATTTTTATAACATAGTCTCTTCAAATACGGGGTGTTCAAATACATTTTCCCAAATACTGCTCTTTCAAGTATCATCAAAATACNTCCAACTACTGTTCTTTCAAATATTATCAAAATACGTGATGTTCAAAATATATTTTCCCAAGTACTGCTCTTTCAAATATCATCATTCTGCAAGACAAATATTTTTCAAATATACTTTTGAAAAGAAGACCTTTAGACATAACTTTTCCTGGAGATAATTGCTTTTCAGCTTTACTTTTCAATATATATATATACCAATCTCCTCAATCATAAAACAACCGGAACTCCGCCACTCAGAAGTTGTCAGGCAATGCAGTACAGGGGGAAAGCTCCCGGATCTCTGTCTGTAGTCCCAATTTAAATATGTGATGCAATACAAGGGGAAAGCTCCCGGATCTCTGTCCGTAGTCCAATCTATGATTCAGTACAGGGGGAGAGCTCCCAGATCTCTATCCGTAGTCCCAATTTAAATATTTGATGCAGTACAGGGGGAAAGCTCTCGGATCTCTGTCTGTAGTCCCAATTTAAATATGTGATGCAATACAGGGGGAAAGCTCTCGGATCTCTGCCCGTAGTACCAATTTAAATATGCAATGCAGCCACTGAGGAAAACAACCAGAGTGCAACAGAAACAACATATATTACCACAACCGGCGCGAAAGCAAACAAGGACGAATACGAAGTGAGATGAGCAAATCAATACAAAGACTTAAATCACAAAGGTGGTAACAACTCGCTCATAAGAAGTAGTCACTGAGAGGAATGCCAAGCACAAAGAGAGAACAACATAACGAGGGGAAGGCAGGACAAATATAGCAACGATTCTATACATTCAAGTTCGCAACCAAGAAATCAAATCATCCCAACTAGGGAATCAGCTATAACTAATCTCACTTAGACAATTAGCTTCACCGAATAAACTCAGTTTAAACAATGCTCAGTAAATTGGCAGCATATGAAGGAAGACATGGCATAACGGTAGGAATAACAAAGTCTTCATTTAAGTCAATTAAGATTATATAAGAAACAAGGAATGTTAGGCAAGTACTTCTAACTTGAACAGGAGGAGATGAGATTAAAAATCAGGAATTAAGATATAACAAGTTCAATTCATATACGGGGAACATAAGGACCCAAAAATCCCTAAAGGGCAATCTATTTGCAATTAAGTTCGAGCACACACTCGTCACCTTGCGTGGACTACAATCAACATAGAAGACTCAATCCTAAGGGGTAGTTCCCCCATACAAGGTTAGGCAAAATACTTACCTTGACTGTGCTAATAAACGCAATACCATGCTCTTGCCACGAGTACCCAACTCCAGGTGGCCCAAATCTAGACAATTCGATTGCATAGAGTAAATATCATCACAAGGAAAAAAAATAATTAATAAGTCCGAATCTAATACGCGAAATTAGGAAATTCGTCCAAAAAATTCCCCGGGCCCACGTCTCGGAATCGGGTAAAAATTATATTTTTCGGAAACCCATTCACTCATGAGTCTAAACATATGAAAATCTCTCAACGGAGGTCAAAAACCCAATCAAAACTCAATAATTTGGTCTATGAAGTTTATCCCATTTTCTACCCAAAATTTTCGAAATTAAAGGTTGGATTTAAGATTGGAATCATGAAAATTGGTCTATAATGGATAGAAATCACTTACCCAAGTTACCCAGGTGAAAAAGCCTCAAATAAACGCCTCTCCCGAGCTCTCCAATTCTAAAATGGTGAAAATAATATAAACCCTCGGATCTGATATAATTGCCCAGCAATTCCGCACCTGCGCCATTGGGACCGCACCTACGGAAATACCATCGCAGGTGCGAGACACCAGAACCAGCAATGGTTCAGCTGTCTCTCAAGTTCTAATAACACCCGATGAGCATCCTAAACGTACCCGAGGCCCCCGGGACCCCGTCCAACCACGCACACAAGTCATATAACCTAACACGGACTCGCTCGAGGTTTCAAACCACATAAAACAACACTAACACGATGAATTAAACTAAAAATCCATGAAAATTCTTCAAACTTCTATAAACATTAAGTTTTGCATTTAAGGTCCGAATCACGTCAAACTAAGTCCGTTTCTTACCAAATTTCACAGATAACACATATAAATCATATCGAACCTATAATGGGCTTCGGAACCATAATACGGGCCCGATATCACAGGTTTCACCTCAAATTTCATTTTCGAAAACCTTTATATTTTTCAGAAAATAATTTTCTTTAAAAATTCATTTCTCGGAATTTGATTTCGGGCATACGCCCAAGTCCCATATTTTTCTACGGACCCTCGGGGACCATCAAATCACATGTCCGGGTCCGTTTTCCAAAAATATTGATTGAAGATAAATTTATTCAAATTTCTAATGCAAAATTATCATTTTTATCAGTTTTTTTTACATAAAGGCTTCCCGGTTACACGCCCGGGTTGCACACGCAAATCGAGGTAAGATACAAGGAGGTTTTCACGACTTCGGAACACAGAATTAGATAGAATATACGGGATGACCTTTTGGGTCATCACAATATCCCCCTCTTAAACAAATGTTCGTCCTCGAACGTGCTAAGATTCACTTTGAACTCATCCAATCACTGATTGTGCATTTCCAACACACAACCGTGGGTGATCCCACGTCACCCCAACTTACATAAGCCTGATGACACTATCACAACTGCCATATAGCCTTATTATCATCATCGATAAGCCTCATACCTCAATTCCTCACTTTCTACTCATTTCAAAAAGACCCGATTCTAAATCCATGCCCGACATTAGCCTCAACCAGCTGCATCAACTCAGGTCTGCGCCCATAAGGCACGACCACACAACATAGCACACCACACATAGGCTCAATAGCACTTTTGATCACAATAATTGCCCGAAATCAACTCAATATTGGCAATTAGTCCCACATATGGAAGAATTCTCTGTTTCCAAATTCCATAATACCGATAATGATGCAATAAACACGAAGACCTCATCAGTATACACCCAAATCACCGAGTCACAGCTAACACCACCAGGCACACATCCTGCAAACTGAACTAAATAAGCACATAACGATGGCTGATTAGGAAAGGTAGAAGCATATATAAAGGTACTATCAAACAAGCCCATAGGCATAACTCTCTACTGATACTGACTTACCAAAAATAATATAACAAGAGAGAAGCAAAGCATATGAACAAATCACAAGGATGCCATCCTGATAAAAATTCCACCGCGAAACTCGGTCCGTTCCAAACATATCAAATCACAAATAATCACGAGGGTCTCGCCCTCAACTCTACGACACATGTCGAATATATATCATACCAATAGAGACCTCCCGCTAATTCGTCTCGGCTAACAAAATCATAGCGCTCACTTACTCACATCTCACTGGAGTATCAAATCACAGCTCGAAAACAAAATACTCAGGAGAATCACATAAAGCTTACCACGAAGGACGATGTGGTCTCACTTTCAGTTTCACCACTAGCAAGGATGAATAAAACAATGATAGACACGGCTACTACTCATAGAATCTCTCAACAGGAGCAAGCACAAAAATAGAGTGCAATACATGAAACTCACGCATAAATGAGACAACAAATAATGGGAACTCGTCCTGACCAACAGGACTACAGTGAAATACAATGGTACCCCACTTTAGCACATCAAGTCATACCTGGGTGATGATATCTGACACGACGGCCTCTAGCCTACTATATGCAACACATCAACAGGTCGGGCCTCCCCCTCTTAGGCACCTTCTATCCACCTGAACACCCTGCCATAACTCTCCCACCTGAATCCTAGAACAATCTCTCACCCTGTGGCTAACATCTCCACACGGAAAACAATCTCTCTGCCGATGTGGCTGTGTAAAACATACGACACTTGATCCTCTGAGACCCCTGAGTATCTGAAATGTTCCCATGCGAAGCAGGTAATGCAACTGAACTGGTTGACCCAAGATTCCCTACCGTGCCTGAGTCCCTCAATGAATCTATGGACTCGCCTCCTAACTGAAGCAACCAAGTGAGGTGTATATCTGGCCAACTCACTGAATCTGACGGCGTACTCCAATGGTGACACAACTCCCTGACGCAACTGCTCAAACTCCGTGCGCTGTACATCCCGACGGAACTGAGGTGCAACCTCCCTAAAAAAATCTCTGAAAACTGAATCCATGCTAGTAAAGCTAACTCGGCCAGGCTACCCCAACTCATATTCCACCACCACTAATAAATCCACTACTCTGGACCTGAGACGTGACAAAAGCAATCCCGCTCATCTCCACAATACCCGAAGTACGAAGAATATGGTGACACTCCTTCAGAAAACCCTGGGCATTACCCGCTGCCAATCCACTGAAAGATAGAAGGGTGGTACTTCCAGTACCTCTAAATCCCACGGTGCTCTACCTCCGATGTTGCTTTCCTAACCACGGGCTGAACTGAAACCACATGCCGTGCTTCCATGACAACTAGAACTTGACCAATGTGATCTCGCTGCTCTGGAGTGTAGACGGTGCGAGTCTGAACTCCTCCCCTGATCTGTGAAGCAACTGGTGCACTAGAATCAACCCTGCCTAAGCCGATGTACCAATTGTACTCAAAACTGCGCTCCGGTCTTCTGAAGTCCGGGGTAGAAACAGGCACCCCCAGTATCTATCCCCTAACTAGGACTACTGGCCACTCCTCAACAACTTCTCTACTAGGCATCTTAATTGTGACACATGCTCTTCGTTAGCCTCTATCTCTGACCTGTGTGACATTTGCTTCGGGGTAGCATCATCCGGAACCGCCGCTCGTGTCCTCACCATCGGTGAGAGAATGGAACAATAATTTCAAACTTCAAGATCAATGAACTCGCACGATAGGAATGAAGGAAGTGAAATTGTCCTGATAGTTTTGTAACCTCTCGAAGATAGGTACAAACGTCTCCATACCAATCCGCAAGACTCTACCAAACTCGCTTATGAATCATAGCACCTATGAACCTAGAGCTCTGATACCAACTTGTCACGACCCAAATTTTCCTCTGTTGGGTAACGTGATGGCACCTAGTCTTAGGGACTAGGTAAGCCTAACATTTACACTGAACAACAAAAATAATAAAAGAATATTAAAAGTTATGAAATAGAATTCTTGAAAGAGTTTACAATTTCCCAAAACCCGGTAAATAGAATTCATAAGCTCTACGAAATATTTTTATCAAATCTAAGTACAACTGTCTAGGAATATGTAAGTACTGTTGAATAGAAATAAAACAGGAAGGTGACTCCGAAGCCTACGAACGCAGCAACAGGTTACCTTGAGTCTCCTCAGCAACGATCTGCGCAGCTACCAACAACAATAACCCGAAGCTGCACACAAAAATGTGCAGAAGTGTAGTATGAGCACACCACAACAGTGCCCAGTAAGTATCAAGACTAACCTCGGTGAATTAGCGACGAGGACTAGTCAAGACACCACCTGTCTAATAAGTAAAAAGGCATAGATGTATAAATGACCAAACCAAAATATCTATCTAAAGATTTATCAATATAATTAACAATACGATCGAACAATACGGAAGAAAATTCAATAATCACGATCAACAGACAACATAATAGAAATCCGCAAAGAGAATGGAAAGGATGCAATCCAAATGGCGGGAACTACAAACCAACAAAAATACAAGCAACTCAGCACTACATCAATTTATCCACATCAGACCTTAGCCAATGACTCAATAAAACTGGTCAAACCTTCGAGTGACAAACTTTAAATCGTGAGTTCATTTTGAAAACTTTTAAGATATAATCATTTCGGAATAGAGAAATTTCTTCTTTGAAACATACTTCCCTTGAATGTATATTTATATATTTTTATAAAGAGAAATCTTTATAACATAGTCTCTTCAAATACGAGGTGTTCAAATACACTTTCCCAAATACTGCTCTTTCAAGTATCATCAAAATATGTGATGTTCAATATGTATTTTCTCAAGTACTGCTCTTTCAAATATCATCAAAATACGTGATGTTCAAAATATATTTTCCCAAGTACTGCTCTTTCAAATATCATCAAAATACGTGATGTTCAAAATATATTTTCCCAAGTACTGCTCTTTCAAATATCATCAAAATACGTGATGTTCAAAATATATTTTCCCAAGTACTGCTCTTTCAAATATCATCAAAATACGTGATGTTAAAAATATATTTTCCCAAGTACTGCTCTTTCAAATATCATCAAAAGACGTGATGTTCAAAATATATTTTTCGAAGTACTGCCAACGGCACGAAAGCAACATATATTATCACAAACGGCGCGAAAGCAAACAAGGCCGAATACAAAGTGCAATGAGAAAATCAATACAAAGACTTAAATCACAAAGGTGGTAACAACTCGCTCAAAAGAAGTAGCCACTGAGGAATGCCAAGCACAAAGATAGAACATCATAACTAGGGGAAGACAAGACAAATGTAGCAAAGATTCTATACATTCATGTTTGCAACCAAGAAACCAAATCATCCCGGCAAGGGAATCAGCTATAACCAATATCACTTAGACAATTAGCTTCACCGAATAAACTCAGTTTGAACAATGCTCATTAAATAGGCAACATATGAAGGAAGACATAACATAACAGTAGGAAAAACAAAGTCTTCATTTAAGTCAATTAAGATCATATAAGAAACAAGGAATGCTAGGCAAGTACTTCTAACTTGAACAGGAGGAGATGAGATTAGAAATCAGGAATTCAGATATAACAAGTTCAATTCATATACGGGGAACATAAGGACCCAAAAATCCCTAAAGGGCAATCTATTTGCAAATAAGTTCGAGTACACACTCATCACCTCGCGTACGCGGACTACAATCAACATAGAAGACTCAATCCTAAGGGGTAGTTCCCCCACACAAGGTTAGGCAAGATACTTACCTTGACTGCGCTAATCAACTCAATACCATGCTCTTACCACGAGTATCCAACACCAGGTGGTCCAAATCTAGACAATTCGATTGCATAGAGTAAATATCATCACAAGGAAACAAAATAATTAATAAGTCCGAAGCTAATACGCGAAATTAGGAAATTCGCCGAAAATGTTCCCCGGGCCCACATCTCGGAATCGGGTAAAAATTATATTTTCCGGACACCCATTCACTCACAACTCTAAACATATGAAAATCTCTCAAATCGGAGGTCAAAAACCCAATCAAAACTCAATTATTTAGTCTATGAAGTTTATCCCATTTTCTACCCAAAATTTTCGAAATTAAAGGTTGGATTTAAGATTAGAATCATGGAAATTGGTCTATAATGGATAGAAATCACTTACCCAAGTTACCCAGGTGCAAAAGCCTCCAAAATCGCCTCTCCCGAGCTCTCCAATTCGAAAATGGTGAAAATAACATAAACCCTCGGATCTGATATAATTGCCCAGCAATTCCGCACCTGAGCCCCTAGGACCGCACCTGCAATCTCGCACCTGCGGAAATACCAACGCAGATGCGAGACACCAGAACCAGCAATGGTTCAGCTGTCTCCCAAGTGCTAATAACACCCGATGAGCATCCTAAACGTACCCGAGGCCCCCGGGACCCCGTCCAACCACACACACAAGTCATATAACCTAACATGGACTTTCTCGAGGTTTCAAACCACATAAAACAACACTAACACGATGAATAAAACTAAAAGTCCATGAAAATTCTTCAAACTTCTATAAACATTAAGTTTGCATTTAAGGTCCGAATCACGTCAAACTATGTCCTTTTCTTACCAAATTTCACAGATAAAACATATAAATCATATTGAACCTATATCAGGCTTCAGAACCATAATACAGGCCCGATATCATAGGTTTCACCTCAAATTTCATTTTCAAAAACCTTTATATTTTTCAGAAAATAATTTTCTTTAAAAATTCATTTCTCAGACTTGTGACCTCGGAATTCGATTTCGGACATACGCCCAAGTCCCATATTTTCCTGCGTACACTCCAGGACCGTCAAATCACGGGTCCGGGTCCGTTTACCAAAAACATTGACTGAAGTCAACTTTATTC
>ML393564.1:31151-61785 GCA_005239525.1 Nicotiana knightiana
ATTTTTTTAACATAAAGGCTTCTCGTCTACACGCCTAGGCTGTGCATGAAAATCGAGGTAAGATAGAAGGAGGTTTTCACGACCTCGGAACACAGAATTAGATAGAATATATGGGATGACATTTTGTGTCATCACAGATATGATGGAATAAGGGTGAATATGTCTTATACGGTGGGATCGGGTTGCACACCAAAACAGGTGGAATAATGGTGCATTAATGTGGTGAAATAAGGGTGAACTATGATACTTATATTGTTATATGATGGGATCAGGTTTCACGCCGCAACATATTTATGCGTATTATCTATGTTGTGGATGTTATCATGGTAAAATAAGGGAGGCTTTTGTGTCGTCTAGTGGGATCGGGTTGCGCGCTGCAACACCCTATGTGTTTTCATTTCTTGAGTTGCGATGGTTTCCGGTATTTTTATCTGAACTGTTAAAGATTGGTAATTCTGGATGGCACTGGAGTATTTTTGATATCCAACTTTCCTAATAATATTTTTTAAATGCATATATACCGTCAAAAATATGCATTAGCATCAATTGATATTTTTCCATAATTTCTATATTTTTGGGGATTTTTGATTAATTTATCCTAGTATTTTATTTATGTAAATAATTATAAATTTCATCATGAAGGACTTTATAACAATTTCATGGTTTAATTTTGCTGTTTATATCCATATTAAGCTCAAATTATTTCATAAGTAGTTATATTTACATTTTTTGTTACAATTTCAATAACTTTGCAATTATAGCTCATGCATGTATTATTTTATTATTTTTACCAGAACATAGCTTGTTGAATTTTTAAAGTATTGAGTAATTATTTTAAAGCATTTCTATGCATGAAATTATTTTTTATAATTTGTTAATTATTTTTATCAATTATTTGGGTATTTAACAAATAGCCTTTTATTTCAAATCTAACCCTTTTAATACCAGCCCAAATCCCTCCTTAATATTAACCCAAAAACCATCCCAAAACCCCTTAGGCCAAATCTGCACACACCCGACCCAATAGCCCCGTCTAATCGTGGCCGTTGATCATTTTGATCAACGGTCCACATTTAAACCTACCTTAATTAACCCCTAACTAACCCTAACCCTTCTTCATTACTTCCAGACCCCCATTCCCTCACCCCTCCAAGTTCTCTCTCAACTCATTCTAGCCCTAGTCGCCGTCACCGGAGAGAACCTCTCTTCTATGGTGTTTCCATGCCTTCTCCGGCCACCACTGGTCTCCAATACTCCATGGTTCTTCGATTTCATGAGTCATTGAGAAGATCTCAAGGAAAGCCAACATATTCTAGTTTGAAACTTGTTTACCGACCTGTCTCAGGCCATTTTTCGTTTGTAAGTAAGGATTTCCTCTTGTTTTTATTACGAATCCATGGGTTTTTGACCGATTCTCTTCATCTCTACTATTTTCTCAAAACCGTAGTTCGATACTGTCAATTCTTTTCAGATCTTTATAGATCTTAGATGATTTGAGTATTATTAAGTGTTTTCCCTCAAAAATCCCTTGTTTTAATTAACTATTTTGATTTAATCACTCTTTCTAAAACTAGGGTTCATCCCAGACTTTTCTTCAAAGAATTTTCTAGTTTCTCAATGTTTAATTAATTATTTCTTCATCATCTTGATTGATTTTTGCATGAATGCTCAAACCCTAGACTATTCTGTGTAATATAATGATTTCTTCGACTTTGTTTCGATATTTTGGTTGTTTCTGTGATGCCGATCGTATAATTTATTTCATCTTTTGGACTTAAATGTTTTCCCTGTTAAATCCAGTGTTCTTTGGGTATTTTTCCCTAATTAATCCCTATTAATGGTTTGAACCTGCTTTTCTTGTTAAATCATGTATTTCTGTGAGGTTTTACTTATCTGAATTCTATTTAGAGAACCTGAGTAATTATTTCCCATAAAATTGATATTCTTTGAAGATTTTACTGATTATTTCCTATTAATTACCCTGTTAAAATTTGCATGCAGAAATTTTATTTGTTTCCTTATTTGTGACATGTTTCCCCATTTTACTTGCCTTAATTAATGAACAGAAATTTGGGGATTTTTACTAACTCTTTATATGGCATGATTTTGGATTCGTTGCCTTAATTAAACCTCCTGTTGTGACCATTAACTTATTACCCCCAACTTAAGGGGTCTATTCCGGACTCCCTCATGGAAATTGATTCTGTGAATATTTGATTGCCCTTAATTGATTGAATTCTGATTCTCTTTACCTTATTTGTTCTACTCCCCAAGTGCTATATATACACTCTTATTCTACCTCTCAAACACACGAACAGTAGTTCAAAAACACACACACAAAAACTTTCTCACCTCTCTCTTTCTGCTACTTGTGCTCATTGCTTGTCTAGCCGGCTGAAAGCCAAGGCTAGACTGTGGAATTCTACCTACTTTACTTTCTTCTTTTTCTTCCTTAACTGCTATGTTTCTTCTCTTAATGCCATTCCTTCTAATGTAAATCTTAAATCTTTGTGCTTCTTGTTGCTCCATACCTGTTAAATCCATGTCTTTTTCTGCACTAATTTAATTGCTTATGTGCTTAATTGTTCCTTCCTGTTGCTACTTAGATCAATATGCTTATGTTTCACCCCCTCTTGTTCAATGTTTTAATCAGCATGTCTATTCTACTTGAGTATTCAATATGGTCTTAAAACATCATGTCTACTTCGTGTTTTCCTTGTCCTGTAACCCCAACTAGTATGGCTACTTTGTATGATTGAATTTCTGTGGCTCTTTCTGTATTACTCAGCATGACTACCTTTGTATCCAGACCTATGTATCATTATGCTTAACCAACATGTTTATTGCAGTGTTTAAATCCTAGGCCTGCTTGTCTCTTGTCTCAAGTAGCATGTTTACCCTATCACTAAGTATGATTGTAAGATTTGAGTGATTCGTGTTTAAACCTTAAATCAGTGTGTCTTAGTTAATTCATGCCTGTTATGTGTCCCTATTAACTAATATGATTGCCTTCACCCTTCTTCTTATGTGCTTGTGTCTCAAACATCTTGTCTGTAACTGTTTGTTCACCTAGAACTAATTAGCAGAAGTGGAATCTAGGCAATGTGATGCTTTTATGACTATGCTGTTATTTGCTGAACCTTCCTTTCCCTCAAAAGGTTTTCAACATGTTTTTCCCTCCTAATATGTTTTTCTAACCTATTGCTACTCTTAAAGTATTTTGCACTCCTAATGATTTTACCTCTATATTGTTTTCCAAAAGTCATATCAACTATGTCAAGCACTGTCACTTCTAATCTTAGATTACTTAAGTTCTACCCCTCCAGTGTTTGTACTGCCTAGGAGTCCATGAGATTCCTCCGAACTCTGGCATAGTGGGGCTGGCCCTTCCACACTACACCTAACCACTTCTCCATTTAAAAGGATCTTGGTATGAGCATTGCCCGGGGTCCCTGAGGCCCTTGGGAACTTTGACGCACCAGGACACCATATTGGACACTATGAGGCTGTGGCATCTTGGACTATTGGAAGGCCTGGTATTTCCAGGTTCATTTTGGGCCTATTCAGGCTCCATATAGCATACCTTTCATTTATTTATGGTCTGTAATCATACTCCTTTTAAACTTATATTAGTAAAAGGGGAGGGATTCTTATATAATTTTTGTGGGGAAACCGGGTAGAAATTATGCCTTTAGGTTTATTGTGTTTACTTGCATTAGAAGTCATGCCTTAGGTTCGTTATGTTTACTTGTATTAGAAATCATGACTTAGGTTTATTATGCTTACTTTCTTTAGAAACCATGCCTTTAGGATTGTTTCACATACTAGAAAACATGTTATGGCATTTGTTACTGTCACGACCCAATTTTTCCCTCCATTGGTATCGTGATGACACCTAGTCTTAAGGACTAGGTGAGCTTAATATTAAATAAACATAAATCATAATATCAAACTTTTAAATGCTTTTTGAAATAACTATCTATGCATTGAACATCTTCCCAAAACCCGGCGAGTACAAGTCATAAGTTTTAAAGAGATTACACTAAAACTCCTAAAAATATCACTATTCAGAATTAAGTACAACAGTGCAATAGAAAAATAAGATGGTGACTCCACAACCGTGAACGCTGAAGCGGTTTTACCTTGAGTCTCCAAAATAGAAATCGTGCTACTAGCAATCAATCGTCCGGCTATGCAAAAACCTGGAATCTGCACAAAAATGTGCAGAAGAGTAGCATGAGCACACCACAACGGTGCCCAGTAAGTATCAAGACTAACCTCGGTGAAGTAGTAACGAGGACTAGTCAAGACACCCACTGGTCTAATAAATTAAATAGACATAAGTATAGGATTTACACATGACATGACATCTGTCTAATGACTACACAATATAATTAACAGCATAACAAGTACAAAGCGGAAGGAAAATACAACAAATAAAAATGGAACATCGTAATATTACACAGAAGAAAGGACGGGAGTACGAGCCAAAAAAGGAAATCACAACACAGTAAGAACAATAGTAACTCAGCACTGCAATAGTTTTTCCACATCAGGCCTTAGCCAACAACTCCAATAAATTGGTCAAATCTTCGAATGTAACCTTTCACCCGCAAGTTTGTATTGAAAACTTTAAAATATAATCATTTCAAATAGAAAACTTCCTTTGAAAGGTACTTCCTCCGAATATATATATACACACACTTTACAGAAAGAAAATATTTAAACGTAATTCCTTCAAAGTAAACGCTTTTAAAATATACTTTTCCAATAAATGTATTTCAAACGTAGTTTTCTTCAAGATAAATGCGTTTCAAATATACCTTTTGGAATAATAGTCTTACAATATAGTTTTCTTCAAGATAAATGATTTTCAACTATACTTTTCAATTAAATATCGTTCGAATATACTTTCTTCGAGATAATCTACCGGGATTCCGTCCCGTAGTTCAGAATTAGTCATACAGTACAGTGGATCTCCCGGAATACGTCCATAGTCCCACAATAAAATATGCAGTGCAGGGGGGATCTCCTAGAATACGTCTATAGTCCCCACAGTAAATATGCAGTGCCGCGGTGATCTCCTAGAATACGTCTGTAGTCCCCAATTTAAATATGCAATGTAGTACATGGGGGATCTCCCAGAATACGTCTGTAGTCCCCAATTTAAATATGCAATGCAGTACAGGGGAATCTCCCAGAATACGTCCATAGTCCCCAATTTAAATATGCAATGCAGTACAAGGGGGATCTCCCAGAATATGTCCGTAGTCCCCAATTTAATTATGCAATGCAGTACAGGGGGGATCTCCCAAAATACGTCTATAGTCCCCAATTTAAATATGCAATGCAACCAACAGAGATAACAACTATAACACGACAGAAACATCATACATTACCACAACAAGCACAAAAGCAACAAAAGACAGAAATGCAAAGTGCGACGAGCAAATCAATACAAGAACTTAAGTCACAAGAACGGTAAAAATCACTCATAATAAATAGCCACTGAAAGAAATTCCAAGTACAAGGAGAAACAATGTAACGAGGAAAAACAAAACAAAACATAGCAACGATTTCACAATATTTAAGTCCACAACAGGAAGTCAACACAAGTCGAGAAATTTCCAAATACAGACAAGTGGACTAAGGTGTAGGTTATCTAAATTCCTTTTTAAGGTTGAATAATTAAGAAAGATTTTCCAAGAATCCAAATAAGGGTAAGCAGCTAAATATAATCATAACTCCAATTACGGCTAAACAATTATAGGGCAAGATAATACTAATTCTAGTTAAATAGGCAGTTTATGAAGGAAAAATATAGCATGATGGTAGAAGAGGTAAAATCTTCAGTTAAGTCATTTAAAATCAAATAAACAACAAAGAAAAACTAAAAGAAAGAAATTCTAATTTAAGCATGAAGAGATGAAATTAATCAGGAACGCAGTCATAATAATTACAACTTCATACACAGGAAATATAAGGACCTAAGAACCCTAAAAGGCCAACCCCTTGCAAATAATTCCGAGTACGCACTCGTCACCTCGCATACACGTGCTACAGTCAACATAGAAAACTCAAATCCTAAGGGGTAATTCTCCCACACAAGGTTAGGCAAGATACTTACCTCAAAGACGACAACCCGGTACTCTAAAATGGACTTCTCGGGCAAAAAGACTTCAGGATGGCTCAAAATCAACTAGAACAACTTCAAAGCACACATAAAACATGTAAGGTATTCCGGATAATAAATTTTCACTCGTTAAAAAATCTAAAAATTGACCCAAAAGTCGACCCCTGGGCCCGCACCTTGGAACTCGTCAAATTTTACAAAATTCGAATACCCAAGTCCAATACGAGTTTAACCATACAAAATTTATCAAATTCCGATACCAATTGATCCCTTAAATCACGATTTTTCATTTTAGAAATTTTTCTTTCAAAACCAATATTTTCCTCAACTCAAAACACAAATATAATGATGAAAATAAAGATAAAATCATGGAATATATTTAATTCTAGTTGAAGAACACTCACCTAATTGAATTTCGTGAAAAACCCACCAAAAATATCCAAGAACCGAGCTCTAGAAGTCAAAATGTGATAAAAATGGCTTAACCCTCAATTTTGAAGATTTATAATCTGCCCAGGCTTTTAACGAATCGCGAACAGGGAGGAAGGACCGCGTTCGCGAAGAAGAAAACTGGAGCTGCCCAGATTTCCCATCGCGAACGCGACAAGGAGCTCGCGAACGCGAATAAGAAGAAGAAGAAGAAGAAACAGTGAACTATGCGAACGCGTAGGGAAGAAGGCGAACGCGAAGAAGAAATTAACCAACAGTCCCAGCCCCTAATCTCTACTACACGAACGCATGGGAAGGGATGCGAACGCGAAGAAGGAAAATTGGGCTGCCCAGAAAGACCCTTCACGAACACGGAAGGTGAGATGGCATAGCTACACAAACGCGTAAGGTGAACGCGAATGCGGAGAACAATTATCCCCTCCTTAAAAATTACCCATCGCGAACGCAGAGGAAGGGATGCGAACGCGAAGAAGAAAACCAGCTGATAGATATCAGCAGTCAAAAATAGTAGGAAATTGACCGAAGGCTATCAGAAACGCACCCGAGGCCCCCGGGACCCTGTCTAAACACACAAACAAGTCATGTAACCTATCACGGACTCGCTTGAGGTTTCAAATCACATTAAACAACGCCGAAACGACGGATCAAACAATAAATCGAACTTATGAACTTTTAAATCTTCAATTATCTAAACTCGTGTCGAAACTAAAGTTGCTCCAACTCTCAGAATCGCATTCCGACTCCGATATCCCGAAAAGTCAACTGTGGTCAAACTTCTGCATTTTCCAAACTTCATATTTTCCAACTTTTGCCGAATTACCTCAAATTACTCTACGGACCTCCAAAACAAATTCCGGACGCGCGCCTAAGTCTAAAATAACCATACGAAGCTGTTGACATTACTCAAAACTCATTCCGAGGTCGTTTACACAAAAGTGAACCCTCTGGTCAAATCTCACCGCTTAAGCTTCCAAAATTAAAATCCCTCTTCAAATTCGACTCCGGATCATCCGGTAATTGAATCCAACCATGCACGCAAGTTGATATACTCAATGTGAAGTTTTTCAAGACCTTACGCCACCGAACAGAGTTTAAATCTTCAAAACGACCGGTCGGGTCATTACAGTTACGAAATTCTACTTCTACATAATCATGACAACCTAGAATGTCTGTTACTAAGTTACTACTGTAATTTTGCCTAACAAAAACGTCCATTCTTTATGTGCATTAATACCCTACTTTAGGACTATTAGTGCATTCTCTTTAAACCCATGTCTTCATCGCGTAAAATCAGTAACTATCCTGCCTATAAGAGTGTTTAAAAACAATCCCAGCATTTAGATATCATGTTATAGGGATAAATGTGTATGAAACCAGTTTCGTCATATTCAGCACTTAGACAAGCATGTTTATAGGACATAATCAATTCAAACCTTTTGTTTTAAATGGATTTCTATAATCCTGATTACATTTAGACAGCATGTTCATAGGGCATCATAGATCCACACCTAGGAAAGCCTGTAGGTAATTCAGATCTTAAAAAAATAGTGAACTATGTTGTGCTTATTTGTAAACTGCCCAGATTCAACAGATCCTAAAATCAGTAGGCAAACTGATTAGGTTTCTATAGCTTCGTCTTAACCCAATGTTGCATATATTCTGTTCACTCATCTAGACATCCTACTCTAGGGCCTTTTTGAAATATCTGAAATCTTGTTGTTTGAGACGTGCTAATTATCTGTTTATTTGTGGAGGTAAACATGAGCCTCTTGATTGTTCTTTACTTAACAGTCATATATGTTCATTGTTGTCTCTTAGATTTTCTCCTTTAAACACCTTAGGAGAGTCTAGAACTGCCTAAATTAGAGGTCCTAAACACCTCCGGGACCATAAGGAAGGGACGGGTAATGCACGCGTAGAGTTCGTTAATCAAAACATCTTCCCCTCAAGGTAATTTCAATCCCTTACCCAATCTTTTGTAACACAAACCGTTTTTTATGAGTTATTTGCAATAGGTGCCCTAACACGCCCTAAATCTGTTAGGTGGCGAATCTTCAACTCATGTACCCCTTTCCCAAAAGGAAACGAGTTGTCCCAATAAATGTCGAAACCCTGACTTCCACTGCAAAGAGGAAAAAAAGGGGGCGCGACAGCATGGCGACTCTGTTGGGGATTTTAGGCTTTTACCATAATAAATTTTCTTTGTGAATTAGTCAAAACATGCTTTTCATTGTTAATACATGCGCACCCTTTCCCTTTCCCTTTTATGTGAACTTGACTGTTTATTTTCAAGTATTTATTTCCTCAATGCGAAAATGACTTGTTTCTTTGTTTTCCTTCTCAATGTCTTTCAATTATAAATGTTGTATTTATTGCTTTTATTACATGCAAATATGTGACAACATGTTATTTACTGCTGCATAAATCATGCTCAACATCATATTCCACTCGTGCCTAAACAATCCTATAGCAACGCTTGATGAGTGGTTGCGCTCTTCCGATATATTACCCTTAAATTCGGAAAGGCTTATTTGCGGTAAAACTAGTCGATCAGTGGTGCAGTCGACGGTTCCGTGCCTTTCCCCATCAAGTTGTCTGCTTGAGGGTACCAGTCTAGACCCCCATATCAACCTTACTCTTATTATAACTGTGCATGCATCATGGTCAAACTTAGCCGGGTTAGTATGATGTCCACATAATAACCCTTTAAGACAAGCCTTATCCAAAGTCCACCGGGGTTTCCATAATCCCAACGGATGCAACCACGTTTTGTGCATTAATTTGGAGAACTAAATGCCAACATGCCAATCATGAATATATAAATAGTCGAATCAGGTGGGGGAAAGGGCCTAACCTTTTTGTTTTGCAGAAAATAAGACACGAGGTCCCCATATTCGGCATGGTCAGCAACATACCACCATTGCTACTAGATTGGTGGGAAGACCTTTCCTCAAGTGACAAGAAACATGTGAACAAATACTTGGGCAATTTTCCTTCCCTGTTAGACATTCATCCAAACAACATACTTATCGAAGCCGTAACTCTATTCTAGGTTAGTGAGAGAGTCGTGTTTCGTTTTGGGGATATAGAAATGACACCACTCCTTGAAGAAATCGGGGGATTCGCTGGACTGCCTTGGGACAGCCCTGGGCTATTGGTACCAGAGAACCGCACTAGTAAGGGATTCCTAAAGATGATGGATCTAAAGAAGAATGCTTACTTTGAATGCTTGAAGAATTACTATATACCCTTTGATTACCTGTATGAAAGATACGGTCATAACAAGTCTTACTGTACATTCCATGATGAGTTTTCTATCACTTCTCTATGTCACATCCATCGCAGAGTTTGTATATTCATTATATGCTTCTTGGGTCTGATAATGTTCCCAATGAAAAGGGAAAGAATCCACACTAGACTGGCCATGGTCGCCAAGACTTTAATGGAGGTAATTGAGGGACATACATGCACTATAGTCCCTATGATCATAGCCGACATCTACCGGGCTCAGGACCGCTGTCAGAAAGGGTTCAAGCATTTTGAGGGTTGCAATTTACTACTACAGTTGTGGTTATTGTAGCATCTTCAAAAGGGTCAGTACCATCAAGAATTTCTGCGAAGGGCTTGGAACGATCATATTGCCTTCCATCACCCTAAGTGAATGACTTACATTTCGGACAGGTTTGCCCAATCGAAAAGTGCCAAATAATGGGTAGATTTCTTCGACAATCTGACCGAGGAGCAAGTAAAATGGATGTTTGAATGGTTCCCGAATGACGAGTTCATCATTAGGTCCAGGGACAGTCCTCACATAGTGTTGATTGGGTTAAGAGGGATACACCCTTATGTCCCCTTCCGGGTTATGAGGTAAGCAGGCAGGAAGCAGGTCATACTGCGGGTTGCAAAGATGAGCCATTTCAGAGCAGACTTCCAAGATGATGACGTCTCTTACAGGTTCCAATCTCATCATATGTGGCACTGCAAGATCATTGTAGAGAAGAACACCATTTATCCCGACAGGTATCACGCAGGGTGTGCACCCTTCTACCCGGCATGGTTAGAAGACAACCTAGATGGGATAGTGAAGCCAAGAACCGATCGAGGAAATAGGATCATAGATGAAGACGCCGATGCCCAAGTCAAATACAACAAATTGCACAAGAGGGTTCATGACTCTGAGACTGAATGCCGGGAGATACACGAGACAAATATGAGGCTGAACAATGAATGGAAGGAAATGGCTATCAACTCCGATAAAAGGTTAGAATATCTGGAGCAAGGTTTTGTGGAGCTGGAGGGTAAAATCATAAAGAGGATCAACAACTGCCAAAATGCTGAAGGAAGCAAAGGAGCACATTTAGCCAGAGCCTACTTGTTGCTGGGTCTGCACGAGCTGGGGAATCTGGTTGATGGAGTTAGAAAGATCAAGTCCGGGGAAGGTCCTTCTAGGACCAAATAGACTAAAAATTACTTGCTTTTCTAAATGTAATAAGGCCAAGTGCCAATAGTGACTTATCTTTATTATCTTAGTGTCGGTTTGGGATTCGTCTATTTTATATTAATGAAATGAGGCATTTATTAGCATCTAAGTTCTTCAAACCAATATGTCGCTAGGCATACCTCGGGCACAACGAGGCTCCCAAATTAGGACGTGAATTTACCTTTCCGCGATATGTGTTTAAATGCTGCAAATACTCTTTTCAGAATCCTTACTGACTTAGCTACCTTTTGTTTTATTTCTTTTGATTATTCCCATTCCCCAAAGGTTGGTTCGTGCATACTAGCATCATCAGCTTATCATACAAGATCCAGGGGCCCTCCACATTCTCCTCCTCCTAGTCCACCAAAAGGAAAAGGAAAATCAACGATGGAAGATTTGAACAACACCATAAAGGAAAACACCACACAGGTTGAACATGCAGAAGCTTTTGGTGGTCGGGGTACTCAGGCCCCAAATGATGCAGTTTCACGGCTTGAACAGAAAATACTAGAACTCCAGGGTGAGCTCGAGCATGTCCAGAATGTAGCGAACTTATCCATCTCGCTCAGCGTCCCATACATCAGTCATCCAAACACCCAGAACCCCTTACCACCTCAAAACACACCCAACAAGATTCTCCTGCACCTCACTATTACACAACCCCATCACAAAATCAAACTATCCCGCCACAGTACCAGCCAAACACCTACCACACTCCACAAAATACTCCACCAGTCATTCCTGAACCCCATAATTCCACCAATGATCACCACTATACCCAAACTCCAGTCACCAAAACAACCCTATATATGTAGAGACCCTACCTCACTCCACTCAACCCATCTTCTATGCACTGGAATCTGTTGAGAAGGACATGTTCATTAAGAACCTGGCCGAGGAGATCAAGAAGTTGACCAGCCGAGTTCAAGGCATAGAAGGAGGAAAGGGGATAAAAGGTCTGAACTATGAATACCTATGCATACAACCGGATGTAGAAATGCCAGAGGGTTACAAACCTCTCAAGTTCGAGATGTTTGACGGTATAGGTGATCCCAGGGTTCATCTAAGGACTTATTGTGACAAGTTTGTCGGGGTCAAAAAGGATGAAAAGATCCGGATGAAGCTTTTTATGAGGACTCTTATAGGAGATGCCTTGTCCTGGTACATCATCCAGGATCCTAAGAAATGGTCCAACTGGGTGAGCATGGCGTTCGACTTCATGGACAGGTTCAGGTTTAATACAGAGAATGCGCCAGATGTTTTCTACATTCAGAACCTTAAGAAGAAGCCCACTGAGACTTTCCGCGAGTATGCTACTTATTGGAGGTCGGAAGAAGCCAAAGTCAGGTCGGCATTGGACAAAGAGCAGATGAACAAGTTCTTCGTCAGAGCGCAGGATCTGTAGTACTATGAAAGGTTTATGGTTATTGAAAACCATAAGTTCTCTGATATCATCAAACTCGGTGAAAGGATCGAAGAAGGCGTCAAAAGCAGGATGGTAACAAACTTTGAGGCATTGCAGGCCACTAATAAAGCATTGCAGTCAGGGGGTATATCTAAGAAGAAGGACGTGGGAGCAGTAATGGTAGCCCAAGGACCCAAAACTCCATTCGTACATCGGACCTCCCCACTTGCATATCAAGCACCTCCACCCACATATCAACCATCACCTCCACCCACATATTAACCGTCACCTCCACCTACCTATCAACCCTCATCTCCCAGATATTCCCAACCAGCCACTGCCTATCACACCTATAATTCCCAACCATATAATTTTCAGTCACCTCCAACTCATCAAAACTACCCAAAACCGCGACCTAATTTTGACCGCAGACCACCCAAATAATACACTGCCATTACTGAACCCATCGACCAGTTATACGAAAGGTTGAAGGATACTGGCTATGTCACTCCCATCCCTGCTGTAGCCACGAAAAACTCATCCCAATGGGTTAACCCAAATAAGAATTGTGCATACCATTCATGCATGAAAGGGAACACCATTGACGAATGCTGAACACTGAAAGACAAAATCCAGACCTTGATTGACAACAAAGTCATCCAGGTAGAGGAGGCTACGTCTAATGTCCACAATAACCCCCTCCCAGATCATAGGGGTGAAGGTGTCAACGAGATAGAAATGGATAAGGAATGGGATCTAGAAGTATCAATTGGACTTATCCAAGGAGGCGACGATCCAAGAAACCCACAGTCACACTCAACCGCATCATAGTGTAGATACAACCGCCAGTGGAGGTCGAGATAACAACATCGGTCTCATTTAAAGTTAAGGTAGCCCCACCTACAGTTGCACCTATTCCATTCAAAGTGGAAGTAGTCGCACCATTCATAGTGACAGTATCAACCACACCGCCTTTCAGCACCATGGTTGTACCCTGGGATTATGTGGCCGAATCTAGAAGAAAAGGGAAAACCAAAATGGGAGAATATGGTGCTGCACAAGGGATGACTAGGACTGGAAGGGTCTGTACACCCGAGCATTTGGGAGAATCCAGCAAATAGGCCTCTAACATACCACTCATCATTGAAATAGGCCCAGATGACCTCTGGAGGAATGTACAAGCAATGGAGTATTTGGTCATTGATCATGTGAACAAGAAGCCTACTCAGATATCGATCTTGTCGTTGTTGAAGAATTCAGAAGTACACATGAATTCTCTCCTAAAGGTGTTGAGTGAAGCATAAGTACCTAACAACATCATTGGTGGAGAAATGACTAATATGGTGGGGCAGGTACTGGAAAGTCACAAAATCACTTTCCACGAGGACAAGCTGCCACCTGAGGGTTTGAGTCACAATAGGGCACTACATATCACACCATGGGGAGTATACTGTTATTGTCACAACTCCTTTTCCCACAACCCCCCCCCCCCAAATTAATGAAAGGTAGTAAGGGAGTTTTTCCAATTAAAGTGACATTATTTGATTTTGGTATTTATTTATTATTTCAGAGTCGCCATCCAGATTTTTAACGATGTTCCGGGACACCGTTTTGTTTTGAAAAATCCCAAACCGAGAGAAATTTGACTCTGTTTTAATTTGTCTGCGACCAGAAATCTGAGTAAGGATTATTTTAACTCGGGAGAAGGTGTTAGGCATTCCCGAGTTCCAAGGTTCTAGCACGGTCGCTTAACTATTATATTTGACCTAATTATCTAATTATTTACATGTTTTAAGCCTATTGTGCTTTTTAGCCTTTTTCACTTTTTAGCCGCTTTTATGGATTTATCTTGAAACAAATCATGATGGCGTGCACTTGTTTGTTTTTGGACACATTATAACTGCGCCACATGAAATGCACTCGCAATTACAACATGTGATTTTTATTATAACTTGATGTTGAAGACGGGGACATGAGTTGTCGCACCCGAGTGTAGATTACGTAGTCAAGACTATGGTCACGACAGTTTTAAAGTGCCTATTTGTGGCGATGTTTGATTATTCTTTATGTTTTCTATTTCAAGGAGAATTTTAGTTTTGAGATCAATTAGGACGTTTATGGATTTATCTTAGACCAGTCATTGTTATTTTTGAACATATCGCGGCCACGTCACATGAAATGTACCCGCGATTGCTACGTGTGATTTTAATATTGTTCGAAGTTATGGTCGGGTCACATGAAATGCACACCCAAATTAGGATTACGTATCGTTAACATGCCACGGGAACCGTACCCATGACCATGATAATTTATTAATCGCGTCTAAAACAGACTACAAACTCTAAGTTTATAACTTGCAATCGAGATCAAGGACTAAATCATGACTTTACGGATTGTTCATCATATGAGCCTTAGTTATGTTCTAAAATTTAACAAAAGAACAAATTTCTTTCAGTGCTCCTAATAATGTCCTTTTCAATTGATAAATCTAAGCTAAATTACCATTTTATAGAAATCTTCAAAGTGAACTTATTTTAGTTAACCATTTGGTACCACTTTTATTAAAGGCTAAACTAGAAATCTAACATTACTGATTTCAAAGAAAAGAAACAGTACAGATATGTGCACTCAATAATTACGATATTTGACCAAAAAATACACACATAGGCATGCACAGTGCAAAAATAAGAAAAAGGGAATATTCTCAATTAACGAAACAAAATAAAATATTGAAGAAAACAACAGCTGATTCATCATTCTTAAAATTAGTACTCAAATCATTTTCCTGCTTAGCTGAACTTCAAGACAGTGAGAGGATACAAAGTATTAAATCGAGATAGAACAACAAAGATTTAGAGTTGAACAAAACTATTTCATTAACTTCATAATCCACATGCATCTTCCATCATAGACACATTTCCTATCCAATTAACACTTCGAGGTTCAAAAGAAGTACCTGGGCAGTAGCGTAACAAGCAAATCGGAACCAAATAAGGGTGAAAGGTCTTGCACGGAGCTTAGCAACACAGAATCAGCTAAAATTAGCGACAAAAACAGCAATTTCATGGCTCACGAAATCGGTCTCTTTAAACCCCGTTGGAAATTCCAGCTTTTCTTTCTATCTTTTGGGCTTTTGATTTCAAGACCTTCATTTTAATTTTCCTAGCTTTCATTTCAGCTAAGGCTGTTCAAAACGCGAGTGGGTGAGCCGCCATCCCTGTGTGAGTGTGATGGTGAGTGTGTGAGAGGTCAAAGTGTGTGCATGTGAGAGAATGGAGAAGAAGAGGTCGGCGGAGGCTTGATTTTTGGAGAGGATTTTCGTTCTTCTCAGATTCGAAGAAGGAGGTGTCTTCTGTGCAGAAAGAAAGCAAAAGGCTGCTAGGGTTCTTTTTAGATGGGGGGTCTCCTAGGTCCCTAATGTGTCTGTGTATGTATTAGTCATGAAGGTGAGGAAGAAAGGAAAAAGGGGGAAACGGCTCTTAGGGGATAGCCAGATCTGATCTCCTTCTAGGACTTAGTTTTATTTTTAATAGGTGAGGGGAAAGGGCGAAACGACGCCGTTTAAGCGTCTGAAGAGGGTGCTGGGCCAATTCAGGTGTGGGCTTGGGCGTGGGCGTGTAGGAATTCTAGGCTTCAACAAAGCAAGCCTATTTTTCTTTACAAGGTTAACCCAATTCAAGAATCAACTAAATCTCCTTCTTTTCAAATTAGCCACTTAGTTTAAAACTCCAATTTTGATACCTCTTTGTAAAAATCAACCAATTATCCATTTTAAACTACTAATCAAATAATTAACTATGTTTAAAACTAATTAATTAAGACTGTATGCTATTTTAATTTTTAGAAGATGCATTTACAATGTAATTAAATCCTAAAAATGAAGTTTAAAATCTAACATGCTACTGAAATCAAGATTCGAACATTTTTTATGATTTTATGATTTAAAATTATTAAACATGCATGGAATGCAACTAAATAAAGGAAAGTTCCTAAAATTCATTAAAAATTATTTTTTTGATTATTTTTAGGGGTAATTCCCATGTGGGGCAAAAATGGGTATTCACAGCTACATGATGTCAATTAGTCTAAAGAATGATGGGGCCACCTACATGAGGGCTATGACTACCATTTTTCATGACATGATACATAAGGAGATCGAGGTGTATGTGGATGACGTCATCATCAAATCCAAGAAAGCCACAGATCATATAGCAGATTTGAGGAAGTTCTTCAACAGAATGCAGAAGTACAACCAAAAATTAAACCCCGCAAAGTGTGCATTCGGGGTCCCTACCGGAAAGTTACTTGGGTTCATTGTCAGCCGCCGAAGGATAGAATTGGATCCGTCCAAAGTCAAATCCATCCAGGAGCTGCCACCTCCGAAGAGTAAGAAAGATGTAATGAGTTTTCTAGGACGGCTAAACTACATCAGCCGGTTCATAGCCCAGTCCACAGTTATAAGTGAGCCAATTTTCAAGCTATTGAAGAAAGATGCTGGAACTAGTTGGACCGAAGATTGTCAAAAGGCTTTCGACAAGATCAAGGAGTACTTATCAACACCACCAGTTTTGGTCCCACCAGAGCAAGGTAGACCCTTGCTACTCTACCTTGCAGTGCTAGATGAAGCCTTCGGCTGCGTTCTGTGGCAACACGACGAGACAGAAAGAAAGGAACAAGCTATCTATTCCCTGAGTAAGAATTTCACTCCACATAAAGCGCGGTACTCCCTATTGGAACGTACCTGTTGCGCTCTGACTTGGATAGCTTAAAAGTTGAGGCCTTACTTCTGTGATTACAGAGCGTAGCTCATATAAGGATGGATCCCTTGAAATATATATTTCAGAAGCCCATTACCACTGGCAAGTTAGCTAAGTGGCAAATCATGTTGAGTAAGTTCGGCATTGTTTATGTAACTCAGAAAGCAGTCAAGGGACAGGCACCGGTAGATCATCTTGCTGAGAACCCTGTGGAAGGAAAATATAAACCCCTTAAAACGTATTTTCCCGATGAAGAGGTACTATTCATAGGAGAAGACATTGCTGAGACCTACGATGGTTGGAGGATGTTCTTTGACGGAGCGGAAAATTTCAAAGAAGTCGACATTGGAGCCATCTTGGTATCGAAAACTGGCCAGCATTATCCGGTATCTGCTAAACTCAGATTTCCCTGCACCAACAACATGGCGGAGTATGGAGCTTGCATTCTAGGACTCAACATGGCCATCGACATGAATATTTAGGAGTTGCTAGCGATCAATGATTCAGATTTTCTTGTACACCAGGTACAAGGAGAATGGGCCACCAAAAATTCCAAGATATTGCCATATTTTCACCATGTACAGGAATTGAGAAAGAGGCTCACGAAGATAGAGTTTCGGCATGTTCCCAGGATTTAGAACGAGTTTGCTGATGCATTGGCCACTTTGTCATCCATGATACAGCATCCCGACAAGAACTTCATTGATCGTATCCCAGTAAGGACCCATAGCCAGCCAGCAGATTGTGCCCATGTTGAAGAAGAAACATATGGGAAGCCTTGGTTCCACGATATCAAAGAATATTTGGACAAAGGAGAATACTCGGAGCATGCAAACAATACTCAAAAACGTACGCTTCGGAGGTTGTCCAACAGTTTCTTCCATAGCGGAGGAACCCTGTACAGAAGTACTCCTGATTTGGGATTACTAAGGTGTGTCGACGCAAGAGAAGCCTCCAAACTACTTGAGGAGATACATGCTGGGACCTTCGGCCCGCACATGAATGGCTTTTTCTTGGCCAAAAAGATACTTAGGGCCCGTTATTTCTGGATGACCATGGAGACAGATTGCATCCAGTATGTCCAAAAATACTACCAATGTCAAGTACATGCAGATATGATAAAAGTGCTGCCAAATGAGCTCAATGCAACAAGCTCGCCTTGTCCATTCGCCGCTTGGGGAATGGATGTCATTGGTCTGATCAAGCCCACCGCCTCAAATGGGCACCGATTCATCTTGGTAGCTATTTATTACTTCACCAAATGGGTCGAAGCAGCATCTTACAAGGCAGTGACTATGAAAGTCTTGGCAGGTTTTGTGCGCGACCTGGTTGTTTGTCGGTTCGGAGTTCCAGAATCAATCATCACTGACAATGACTCCAATCTCAGCAGTGATTTGATGAAGGCCATGTGTGAGACTTTCAAAAACAATCACAAGAATTCCACCGCCTATAGACCTTAGATGAATGGAGCTGTAGAAGCCGCCAACAAGAATATCTAGAAGATACTGAGAAAGATAGTAGAAAATCATAAACAGTGGCACGAGAAGTTGCCATTCGCTTTATTTGGATACCATACCACAGTCTGTACATCAACCGGGGCGACTCTTTACTTACTGGCTTATGGTACAGAAGTTGTTATTCCTGTCGAAGTGGAGATTCCTTCTTTGAGAATCATACAAGAAGCTGAGCTCAGCGACGCAAAATGGATAAGGAGTCGTTATGAGTAGTTAGCCCTCATAGACGGAAAGAGGATGAATGCAGTATGTCACAGGAAACTTTATCAAAATAGGATGTCCAGAGCCTTCAACAAAAGAGTCAAGGCGAGACAGTTCGCACCAGGGCAGCTGGTGTTGAAGAAGATCTTTCTGCATCAGGATGAAGCTAAAGGGGAATTCTCTCCCAATTGGCAAGGTCCTTACATGGTTAACAAGGTATTGACAGGAAGAGCCCCCATACTTGCAGAAATGGACGGAGAAGTCTGGCCAAAACCGATCAATTCAGATGCAGTCAAGCGATACTATGTGTAATTATTTATGTTTTCCAAAATCGATGTAAATTGAACTACGCTCGACCTGATTCATGTTTAAGAGGGTATACGTAGGCATCCCTATGGGTTTGGTCACAATTCAATTAAAAGTTTATTTCCCCCACAATCAAAAACTGGGGCAGAATTTTGAGGGGGACCCTCAAAATTCCAAAGAAAGTTCAACCGATCGTAGCATGTACAGCAGTCAGAGATGTTTATCCATCTAACTGGGGATGAATTTTGAGGAGGACCCTCAAAATTCTATAGCAAGAGAGGTTGCAATGTCTCAGATCGTGTCACAGTCACTGGTTCATCTAACCAACTTCTGAAATAACATATTTACTTTGTCTTGGAAAACTATGCATTCTTGCTTGTGAAATAACTCTATTTAGAAAAAGCTACCCCCAATGATTTGAATAGGATCTTTAGATTGAGCAAAGCAAGTCGAGCAAGCCGATGCAGGCACGAACCGACCTTCCCCCTTACAGAACTAACGATTTTTCTTTAAATGCAGGAACGAGGAATATGCACACCTCGGAATCACAACCTTCATGACAACCATGATGCCTAAATCTACTACCAGCTAAGAAATGCTCTGCTATTATCTGCTATTTGCCCTATCTGCATGGGATTAAGCCCTGTCCCGAATCTTGCATGATACTAAGCTCTGTCTCCCTGCCTCCATATCTGCATAAGGCTAAGCTCTGCCTTCCATCTGAATGGGACTAAGCCCTGTCCGGAATCTTGCATGAGACTAAGCTTTGTCTCCATCCACATGAGGCTAAGCCCTGCCTCCATATCTGCATAAGGCTAAGATCTACCTTCCATCTGCATGGAACTAAGCCCTGTCCCGAATCTTGCATGAGACTAAGCTCTGCCTCCATCTGCATGAGGTTAAGCCCTGCCTCCATATCTGCATAAGGCTAAGCTCTGCCTTCCATCTGCATGGGACTAAGACCTGTCCCGAATCTTTCATGAGACTAAGCTCTGTCTCCATCCGCATGAGGCTAAGCCCTGCCTCCATAACTGCACAAGGCTAAGCTCTGCCTTCCATCTGCATGGGACTAAGCCCTATCCCGAATATTGCATGAGACTAAGCTTTGTCTCTATCCGCATGAGGCTAAGACCTGCCTCCATATCTTAGGCTAAGCTCTGCCTTCCATCTGCATGGGACTAAGCCCTGTCCCGACTATTTCATGAGACTAAGCTCTGTCTCCATCTGCATGAGGCTAAGACCTACATTGATATCTACACAAGGCTATGCTCTGCCTTCCATCTTCATGGGACATCCGCATGAGGCTAATCTATGACTCCATATCTGCATAAGTCTAAGCTCTTCCTTCCATCTACATAGGACTAAGCCCTATCCCGAATCTTGTATGAGACTAAGCTTTGTCTCTATCTACATGAGGCTAAGACCTGCCTCCATATTTGCATAAGGCTAAGCTCTGCCTTCCATCTGCATGTGACTAAGCTCTGTCCTGAATCTTGCATGAGACTAAGCTCTGTCTCCACATCTGCATTAGGCTAGGCCCTGCCTCCATATTTGCATGAGGCTAAGCCCTGCCTCCATATCCGCATAAGGCTATGCTCTGCCTTCCATCTGTATGGGACTAATCCCTATCCTGAATCTTGCATGAGGGTAAGCCCCGCATCCTATTTGCATAAGGCCAATCATTGCCTTTTTATTTGCCGAGACTAAGCACTGTCTCTCCGGCATTATGTATTTGCTCTTCTTTTGGGCTAATCTCTGCCCTCAACTTCACAAGAATAAGCCTTGTCTTGTTGCTCTTGACATCATATTATTGCATCTCATGGGCTGAAATATCGATAACTTTTCTAAAGGCATCATTGTCTAAGGCATCATCCTCATAGCCGGAAGACACCATGTCATGGCCTGAGGATTTCTCAAATTTGCATATCATTATTCAAAGGCGTCATGGTTCGGAGGTACCATTTTCATGGCCCGAGAACATCATTTCATCGCCTGTGAATCCCTCACTGAATAATTCATGGCCCTGGACATCATGGTCTAAGGACGTACCATCAACCGTCCAAAGACAATTCTCATGGTCTGAAGTGAATCTGCATCATGTTTAAATTTTCGCACAAATGTATGCTTGTAGTACCTCTCTACTTGCAGGTGACCCGATAAGCAACCGCTCACCATAACCATTTTTTTAACCTATTCCAAAACCTCGTGCCCGTTCTTGTGATAACTTCATCGGTATATTCCGTCGATGAATCCAGAACTACACACGGCATGATTCCTATAAAACTAGGGATACGTAGGCAGCTCAGAAACCAGAGTGCAGCCTAAATCTCTCAAACCGTCTCGATCGGTCAAATTTGGCCAAAATATCTTTATCTGACAACTCTTTCATTCTTTCAGGTTAAAAAGGGGCAGCTTTTGATACCCAATTTTTCCCTATAATATTTTTTAAATCCATATATACCTTCAAAACTACGCATTAGCATCAATTGATATTTTTCCATAATTTTTATATTTTTAGAGATTTTTAATTAATTTATCCCAGTATTTTATTTATATAACTAATTATAAATTTCATCACGAAGGACTTTATAACAATTTCATGATTTAATTTTGTTGTTTATATCCATATTAAGCTTAAATTATTTCATAAGTAGCCATATTTATATTTTTGGTTACAATTGCAATAACTTTACAATTATAGCCCATGCATGTATTATTTTATTATTTTTACCAGAAAATAGCTTGTTGCATTTTTAAAATATTGAGTAATGAATTTAAAGCATTTCTATGCATGGAATTATTTTTTATAATTTGTTAATTAATTTTATAAATTATTTTATCAATTGTTTGGGTATTTAACAAATAGCCCTTTTATTTCATACCTAACCCTTTTAATACCAGCCCAAACCCCCCTTAATATTAACCCAAAAAACAGCCCAAAACCCCTTAGGCCCAATCTGCACACACCCGACCCAATAGCCCCGTTTAATCGTGGTCGTTGATCATTTTGATCAATGGTCCACAATTAAACCTACCTTAATTAACCCCTAACTAACCCTAACCCTAAACCTTCCTCATTCCTTCCAGACTATCGTCACCCGTTCCCTCACCCCTCCAAGTTCTCTCTCAACTCATCCTACCCCTAGTCGGCGTCACCGGCGATAACCTCTCTTCTATGGTGTTTTCGTGCCTTCTCCGGCCACCACTAGTCTCCTTTACTCCATGGATCTTCGATTTCATGAGTCCTTGAGAAGATCTCAAGGAAATCCAACCTGTTCTACTTTGAAACTTGTTTACCAACCTGTCTCAGGCCATTTTTCGTTTGTAAGTAAGGATTTCCTCTTGTTTTTATTACGAATCCATGGGTTTTTGACCGATTCTCTTCATCTCTACTATTTTCTGAAAACCCTAGTTCGATACTATCGATTCTTTTTAGATCTTTATAGATCTTAGATGATTCGAGTATTATTAAGTGTTTTCCCTAAAAAATCCCTTGTTTTAATTAAGTATTTCGATTTTAATCACTCTTTCTAAAACTAGAGTTCATCCCAGACTTTTCTTCAAAGATTTTTCTAATTTCTCAGTGTTAAATTAATTGTTTCTTCATCATCTTGATTGAATTTTGCATGAATGCTCAAACCCTAGACGATTCTATGTGATATAATGATTTCTTCGACTTTGTTTCGATATTTTGGTTGTTTCTGTGATGCAGTCGTATTATTTTATTCCATCTTTTGGACTTAAATGTTTTCCTTATTAAATCCAGTGTTCTTGGGGTATTTTTCCCTAATTAATCTCTATTAATAGTTTGAACCTGCTTTTCTTGTTAAATCCTGTATTTTTGTGAGGTTTTACTTAGCTGAATTCTATTTAGAGAACTTGAGTAATTCTTTCCCATAAAATCGATATTCTTTGAAGATTTTACTGATTATTTCCTATTAATTATCGTGTTAAAATTTGCGTGCAGAAATTTTATTTGTTTCCTTATTTGTGACCTGTTTTTCTATTTTACTTGCCTTAATTAATGAACAAAAGTTTGGAGATTTTTACTGACTCTTTATATGGCATGATTTTGGATTCTTTGCTTAATTAAAACTCCTGTTATGGCCATTAATTGATTACCCCCAAATTAAGGGGTCTATTCCGGACTCCTTCATGGAAATCGATTATGTGATTATTTGATTGCCCTTAAATGATTGAATTCTGATTCTCTTTACCTTATTTATTCTACTCCTCAAGTGCTATATAGTCACTCTTATTCTACCTATCAAACACACGAACAGTAGTTCAAAAACACACACACACAAACTTTCCCACCTCTCTCTTCCTGCTACTTGTGCCCATTGCTTGTCTAGCCGGCTGAAAGCCAAGGCTAGACTGTGGAATTCTACCTATTTTAATTTCTGCTTTTGCTTCCTTAACTTGTATGTTTCTGATCTTAATATCATTCCTTCTAATGTGAAGCTTAAATCTTTGTGCTTCTTATTGCTCCATAGCTGTTAAATTCATGTCTTTTTTTGCACTAGTTTAATTGCTTATGTACTTAATTGTTCCTTCCTGTTGCTTCTTTGATCAATATGCTTAAGTTTCACCCCCTCTTGTTTAGTGTTTTAATCAGCATGTCTATTCTTCTTGAGTATTCAATATGGTCTTAAAACAACCAGTCTACTTTATGTCTTCCCTGTCCTGTAACCCCAACTAGTATGGCTATTTTTTATGATTGAATATTTGTGGCTCTTTCTGTATTACTCAACATGACTACCTATGTATCATTATGCTTAATCAACATGTTTATTGCAGTGTTTAAATCCTAGGCCTTGTTGTCTCTTGTCTCAAGTAGTATGCTTACCCTATCACTAAGTATGATTGTAAGATTTGAGTGATTCATGTTTAAAACTTAAATCAGTGTGTCTTAGTTAATTTGTGCATGCACTGTGTCCCTATTAACTAACATGACTGCCTTCACCCTTCTTCTTATGTGCTTCTATCTCAAACATCTTGTGTGTAACTGTTTGTTCACCTAGAACTAATTAGCAGAACTACAATCTGCGTCATCCCAACACCAATCACACACAATATTTTAAAATAATGCAGATTTTTAAATACATGGTTGTGGCAATTTCATAATTGATCTGAAAAATCTGGCAACCCAATTCTTAGTAAAATGACCATAAAATCCTCATATGATTTCCAAATTTGATGATTCTTTTTGCTATGACTCCATAATTACACAGATCTAATGCTTTAATAAAAATATAAATCAGAGCTCATTCTTCAATGTGGTACCATTTATTGCTTGAAGAAACAACGTCGAAACATAAGAAAAATGATCGCAACACAACCCAAATCTATCTGAAATTTACCTGAGCCCCTTGGGACCCCGTCTAAACATAACAAAAAGTTCCACATCATAATAAGGACCTACTCGAGGCCTCAAAGCACACATAACAATATTGAAACGAAGAAATGCACCTCAAATCAAACATAATGAACTTTCGAACTTTGGACTTCAAAAAACTCACGCTGAAACATATCAAATCAACTCGGAATGAACCCAAACTTCGCACACAAGTCCTAATACATAATACGGAGCTAGTCGTGCCCCCAAACTACCGAGCGAAATGCAAATGCTCAAAATGACCTGTTGGGTCGTTACAGTCTGGCTAGGCATAATAGCTCTAATTGGCGAAAAAGATGACTGGCATAAGAAAAGGAGAATTGAGGTCGATAGTATGCTGCACTTAAGTTGTTTCTCGTGCAAGATATTCTCAGATGTCTATAGCATTGAAGACACCTATGTAATTTCAGTCTACCAGCTTGTTGGTGCAAATGTGGCATTGAATCAAGATGAAAATGAAGATGGGGTACCCAAGCATATTGACAGGTATTCAACACATTGAGCACATGAGGTGTTGATACCACACCTTGAATACCTACAAATGTTTTGAGTATGATCCCTGTACTTGCAAAAAGAAAGAAACTATGTTAGTTTAAATCCTGACTGGTGTGGTTCTAGTAGCTGAGTATCTTCAGATTGAGGCATATTGTGATCCCATACTATGAAGATGGTGTCCAGTATCATAAAGAGAAGCAGGGTAACTGGCGCTGTTTGAATCTACATAGTGCATGTTTTGTTGATGTAGCTACTGCTGGTGCACCAGTTGTTGATGTTGTTGCTGCTGCTGCACCAGTTGATGATGTAGTTACTGCCGGTGCATGTTCTATGTTTTAAATTCACAAAATTGACATAAAGCTAAAATATTTATTAATTCAAGCCTTATTGTACAATTATATTTTCTTCTATCACGTGGAGTTTTTGTGATGATATTGGATATCAATCTATATTTGATGTATTGTAGGATAATTTGAAAGTGGTGACATTGATATTCATCGCGATCATATTTTGGGATGGATGAAAGAACTATGGAACAAATGGAGAGGAGATTGCACGCAAAATATGTGAAGGGTTGTTACACCCCATATTTTCGTACATCAAAATATGGCATAAATAAATTGATTAATGAGAGCTTGGAAGTGAGATGTCACGTCCTGCATTTTTGTAGGCTAAAGTTTTATCATAAGTTAATCGACGTGACTTGGGGAACGAGATTTATTTGGAATTATAAGTATCACACTATTTCAAACAAGGAATGCGTAAATTGGTGAAGGTGGGAGGAAAAGCAAGTCAAAGAAAATGAATTTTCGTCCAAGTTTGGCATGTTGGAATAAAATTCAGACCGAGCTAAAATACCTGGTATTTATGGACTAGTACCATGCAAGGTACCATATGAATACGGTAGTATGATGTATAAAGTATATTAAAAATGAGTAGTATTTTTTTGATAATTTGAAACAATTCTTAATTATACGGGTTACGAAACATTATCTAATTAACTAATAAATGAATAAAAATTAATAATTATCCCCCAAAAGAAACGTGGCATCTAGACACACTATAAACAAATGACTAAGGTCATATGTCTCTAGGTGTCAAAATAAGACTTATCCACTTCTATAAAAACTTTTGACAAGGCTTCCTTTCCATGTGTTGAATATAAAAGACAAAAATCAAAACATGATTCATTCCAACAATTAGCACTTAGGATTGAGTAAATGGTTAAGAGATTCTCCAAAAGCAGAATGTGCAATTCATGCAAAAATCTTCACTTCCAAACTAGATAGGTAGATATCTATAGGTGCAAAGGCTTGTAAATATTGCCTAAAGCCACTTATTCTTTCAGAAAATTTCAGTGGCAATTGTTATATATTATTCATAAGAGTATAACAATCTATAGAGACATCAAAAAGGTTGTACACCAGTAGGATCTTTAGTATGCATTGTATTTAAGAATTTTGGACGAAAGTTTTGCAATTAAATCCTCCTACAAGGTTCCAGCGAGAATTTTAAGAATTGTAGCAATATAAAATTTTGTGGGTCTAAACGAGTACGGTGCAACCTTTTTCAAGAACATTATACAGATTTTTCCTTATTCCATATATGTTAAGGCTACCCCCTTCTTTCATTTTGGCATGATCCAAATTATGCAGAAAAAAAAAGCATAATTTCCCATAAATTACTCTATTCGGGTGTCTATATTCTTAATTCCCCATGTGAAATTATTATTATCTTCTGTTCATGGGTCTGAGAAAAATACGTATTTGATAATGTTTGTCCGAAAGGCATATTAATTTCTATGGAATTCCGAGAAAATCTTATTAACGTATTTCTTATGCATTTCATGCATTTTTACATGTATATTGAACCATGACCAGATGGTGTTATATACACGTATATATATATATGTATGTATATGTATATGGGATAAGGGAACGGTTACGACGTTATATACGCACCACTACCTGATCAGCTAGTATATGTTGATGATTTGCCCATAGTGGCCGAGATGTTATGATGGGATGCCCTCATAGGCCTGATGATTTTATGAAATATATACCTATGCTGATATGACATTCATACTCATATGCATGACATTATACGTATTTCATGATTTACAGAATTATCCAGGCTTACAGGTTGAGTCACTTACTCTATAATTCTTCCATGTCTGTGATGTACTTATTTATGTGCCTTACATAATTGGTACATTATTCGTACTGATGTCCATTTTGCCAGGGGACGCTGTGTTTCATGCCCGCAGGTCCCGATAGACAGCTCGAGAGCCCTCCAAGTAGGTTATCAGCTCAGCGGAAGATGTTGGTGTGCTCCATTTGCTTCGGAATTGCTCGTTTGGTTAGTATGATTTAGACGTGTGTTGTATTATAGCGGGACTCTGTCCCAACCTTTATGAAAATTATGTATTCTTAGAGGCTTGTAGATAGATTTCATGTACGTAAAAGATTGCATGGCCTTGTTGTCCTATGTTCAGTATGCGAGTGGATATTTGGTCTTATAGGCCCGTATGTCTTATGTATAAGTTGGTATCTCACGTTGTATTCTACTTATCTCACGGCAGCTTTCCGGCTCAGTTATCTACGATAGTATAATACGTTATGTTGGTACACGGTTGAGTAAGGTACTGGGTGCCCATCGCGGCCCATCAGTTTGGGTCATGACAAAAGTGGTATCAGAGCAGTTCTGTCCTAGGGAATCTACAAGCCGTGTCTAGTAAGTCTTGTTTATGGGTGTGTCGTGCACCACACTTATAAGCATGAGGCTACAAGTCATTTAGGACTATCACTCTTTCATCTTTCTCTAGATCGTGTGGTAGAGCTCAGTTGTAAAAACTCAATTTCCTAAACTCTATCTTATTTATCATACGATGATGCTTACATTTAGAAAGACGATTGGTAAGAGATATAGCTGTGGAAGAGTTGAGTCCGAGGAACTCGATTTTTGCATGATGCTTATGAGGGATAAAAATAATGTATTCAGCAGATCATGTGTATACTATGATGTGTAAGCTTCTTGATAAGGATCTCTAAGGAAAGAATGCCTATCCACTACGGTAAAAGCAATGAAAGAATTAGAGGGTGCAAGTTTCAACAAGTAAAAGAAGAAAAATAAGAGGGGTACGAGATACTTAGTTAGTAGAGATGAACATTATCTACAATTCAAGCAGAGAAGTATAAGCATTTTTGAGTTACCTTTAACAATAACATATGTATGTACAGTCAGTCACACATATCTCAGTCATGTCCTATGGGAGCTAATGGATATGGTTTAAGAGAATGATGGGATATCAGGATCAGGCTGGGATTATAGTAACCCAAATGGTAGATGGATTAGTAGAGTCAGTTGACATTTACGAAGGATAGTGCAAACGTGATAATTGATCTCCTTGTGAGACGCCTAGATGGTGCACTCTAAAATAGTACAGCTAGATATGAGTGTTACAAAGATAGGTAATGGAATCCTGGAAAGGATAAATATTATCTTAGTATGGCTCCCATACCCGGTAGAGAGATAACACTAAGAAAATCGAAGAGCCGGTGGATGAGCAATGGGGAGCTAAAAGCAAAAAAATATCTTATTGAAGTTTTCAGAATAAAGTGATAGACAGAAATGTTAGAAGGAAATAAGAAGAGAGATAATGAAGCATTAAGAGTAAGATGTGGTATATGGATGACAACGGTAGGTCAAAAAGATGACAGTATTACAGACTATATAATCAAGTGAAGGAAAAGATCAGAGGAGCCAAGCCTTGAGACAACAAAAAAGTATAGGCCATACAGTCATATCCTCATTTGGAGAAATAAGTTTGTGACTCCAACGAAACTACCAGAAGGAAAAGTTAGACCCTAGAATAATAGAAATCAATATGGGTTGGTGAACAAGATAAACTAAACGTAAATTAAGGGACTGGGGGATTAGATAATCATCATCATTAGAGTTTCAGATTTAATTCCGGCGATGATAGAATGGAAAACTAAAGAAGATTCAGGAAGAAATTCAGAGAATGGTCATTCAGGAAGACGCTTCCCTAAAGCAAACAATGCGATCAAAGTTAAGCTTAAGGGACTATGTGTGCTACTTACACTAAGTGTCATCCTCTTGAGTAAGGAATTTCATTATCCTTGGTATAGAAGGATTACCGCAAGGAGAGTAAGGGTCATCGATGATGTGAAAGGACGCCAAAAATGAAGAGGTAAAACATCAATAGGTAGGTCGTCATAGCTTCAGCTCTTAGTACTCCCCTAAAGGGGAAAATATGGAGTGATGTGGAATTAAGTCGGAATTAAGTGGTTTTAATGACTATGGAATGGTAAAGGAAGAATGCGATAAAAAATGAAAAAGGAATGAGATGGAACTTATCCAAATCCTACATATATACTATGATTCAAGTGTAAGAACGACATCAAGGAGAGGAAGTAAAGGTTCCAGCCCGAGGTGTTATTATTAAATAAGGAGCCAGTGCGAGACGTAAGTTAAGATAAAGAAAATAACCCAAGACAGATTACGCGGAATGTTGAGACGAGAATGGGCCAACGAGTAGTAGCAATTGATCAGGATTAGCCTAGCTATGGCTAAGCATGAGGTTACAGACGAGTCAAGCAGGTCGTGTAAGATAAACATAGTAAAACCTAATATTGTGAATTCAACCTTACAGTTATGACATCGTGATCCCTGAGAAATATTCAGGTAGGAGTTGGAATAGTAAAAGGTACCATATGCGGAAATAAAATAGAATGTCATTGGGAAGACAGTCAAAATATTAGTTCAGAAGCAACCCTACAAGCACAAGGGCATGGAGTTAAGTAACTGCGGATAATTACAGGCGAGGAAGAACGTCATAAATTCCATCATGTATTCGATGTTATAAGCTTGCATATTTACAAGAGTTAGAGGGTCCTCCCTAAATACTACAATGAAAGACTAGCTGAGAAAGTAAGGAAGAAGGCTTCAACCTAAGCTCAGTGACCTAAGAAGAGAATGGTCTTATAACACAGTCTCACAATAACATTGTATGGACTCCAAAAAAAATGGCACCTACCGTGGCTAATGAACGGGAAGTAAAACAAAAGTGATATCCAAGATCACATCAGTTGTATGGAATTCCAACATGCGTGGGACCTAAGATAAGCTAAGTATGCACATGAAAGGGGGAAGAAAGACCAGGAAAATTAAAATCCTACGTTTAAAGAAAGCTAAGATGGAACAAAAGAAATTATTCAATCAATGATCCAAAGTGGATTATATCATAAACGCACTTAAAAGTTCAGAGTTTTATACATGCAACATATATAGCCGTAGAAGATTCTGATATATGTTAAAAGAAAGAATTAATTTCAGTTCATAAACGAAGAATTAAATTGTTAAAGGATTGTATCATGCATATTCCTCAGCGCCCATGAACGGCTAAACAGAATAACTAATACCGTGTGTAACGATGTTGGTTGATTTCCCAATGCACACGCAAGTGTACGTGG
>ML393566.1:0-14831 GCA_005239525.1 Nicotiana knightiana
AGGTGGGAAAAAATATTTTATTACTTTTATTGACGATTGCACTCGATATTGTTATGTTTATTTACTTAATAGTAAGGATGAAGCAATTAAAGCATTTAAGCAATACAAGAATGAAGTAGAGACTCAATTGAATAAAAAGATCAAAATGACTAGAAGTGATAGAGGTGGAGAATATGAATCTCCGTTTGCAGAAATATGTTCGGAATATGGAATTATGCATCAAACTACTGNTTTTGTGGGGAGAAGCTATCCTTACAGCTAACTGAATACTCAACAGAGTACCCACATCAAAGCGCAATCTATTCCATATGAAAAATGGAAAGGTAGAAAACCCAACTTCAAATATTTTAAAGTGTGGGGGTGTCTAGCAAAGGTACAAGTTCCTTTACCTAAAAGGGTTAAAATCGGACCAAAAATAGTAGATTGCGTTTTCATTGGATATGCTACAAACAGTAAAGCATGTCGATTTTTGGTCCATAAATCCGATAATCCCGAGATTCATGTTAATACGGTAATGGAATCAGATAATGCTGAATTCTTTGAAAGCATTTATCCGTATAAAATTGAATGCGAGTCGTTAAGTGAAAGACCTAAACGACCTCGGAAAGAACCAAAGAAAAATACTCCAAGTGTAGAAGCGAAGGCGTAGCAAACGTCAAAGAACATCTAATTCCTTTGGACCAGATTTTGTGACATTCTTGCTTGAAAATGATCCTCAAACTTTTAAAGCAGCTATGTCGTCTTCTGATTCAGCGTTTTGGAAAGAGGCAGTCAATAGTGAGATTCAATCAATTTTGGATAACCATACATGGGAATTGGTTGATCTTCCTCCTGGAAATAAGCCTTTAGGTTCGAAATGGATCTTTAAACGGAAAATGAAAGCTGATGGCACTATTGACAAATATAAGGCAAGACTTGTTGTCAAAGGTTATAGACAAAAGGAAGGCCTTGATTACTTTGACACTTACTCGCCAGTAACGAGGATAACATCTATTAGGATGTTAGTGGCATTAGCGGCCGTGTATGGTCTTGAAATCCATCAAATGGATGTTAAAACAACTTTCTTAAATGGAGAATTGGAGGAAGAGATTTACATGGAACAACCTGAGGGTTTTGTGGTTCCTGGTAAAGAAAAGAAAGTGTGCAAACTTGTTAAGTCGCTTTATGGACTTAAACAAGCACCCAAACAGTGGCATGCCAAATTTGACCAAACAATGTTGGAAAGTGGTTTTAAAATCAACGAGTGCGACAAATGTGTTTACATTAAAAACACTTCTGGTCATGAAGTCATTGTTTGTTTATTATGTTGATGACATGTTGATAATGAGTAAAAGTATGGCAGATATAAATGCTACAAAATGCATGTTGGCTAGCAAATTCGACATGAAAGACTTAGGAGTTGCTGATGTGATCTTAGGAATCAGAATTCACAAAACTCCACAAGGTCTAGCATTATCACAGTCTCACTACATTGAAAAAGTACTTGACAAGTTCAAGTATTTGGATTTCAAAATTTCTAAGACTCCAATTGACGTGAGTTATGCACTTCAAAAGAATGAAGGTGAAAGTGACTCACAACTGGACTATGCTAGAGTATTGAAAAGTTTGATGTATATCATGAATTGTACACGACCAGATATAGCATGTGCTATTAGCAAACTGAGTCGATTTACGAGTAATCTCAATCACATACATTGGATAGCAATGAAACGAGTTTTGTGGTATCTGAAACTTACCCAAAACTATGCTTTGCATTATAACAAATATCCCTCCGTGATCGAGGGATATAGTGATGCAAATTGGATCACCGGATCATCTGAAGTTAAATCCACGAGTGGATATGTTTTCACAATTGGGGGTGGAGCAGTGTCTTGGAAATCATCCAAACAAACGTGCATCGCCCGTTCTACAATGGAATCTGAATTCATAGCTTTAGATAAGGCCGGTGAAGAAGCTGAATGGCTCCGGAATTTCTTGGAAGATATTCCATTTTGGCCCAAACCTTTGGCACCTATTTGTATACATTGTGATAGTCAAGCGGCAATAGGCAGGGCAGGGAGCGTTATGTATAACGGAAAATCTCGTCATATACGACGGAGACATAATACCGTTAGACAACTACTCTCTAGTGGTGTTATCACAATTGACTACGTAAAGTCAAGAGATAACGTGTCGGATCCACTTACAAAAGGCCTATCTAGAGAGGCAGTTGAAAGATCATCAAAGGGAATGGGGTTAAGGCCTAGGACAAGTCATCATGGCGGTAACTCTACCTAGCAGACTGGAGATCCCAAGAGTTAGGTTCAAAGAGATCAAACAAAGTTATGAATGATGGTTCACAATTGTCAAATAACTCAACCCATTCTCGTGATGAAGACAATGTTCAGAAATAAAGGTAAAGCATTAAGGCTTTTTGATGAGTCAATAAAGCTTAAAGCTTTTTAATGATTTGCTAAGTCTGGCAGGATATGACCAGATAGTGTGTCTTTAGGATTACACGTTTAGGAATTCACCTATGTGAGTGTGAAGTGTAAGTTGCTTCAAGGGGAATGAAAGTAAATGCCCATTCTCTAAGCATTCATGAAACCAGGCGGTGTTCATGGCTGAAACGAACACAATCGGGAGAATCATAGATGGTTAAGGATTGATTGTGTGACTTATGTTGTCTAGGTATACAACAAAGCTCGACAGTTCAAAGATATCAAATCTACCATTTGACCGAGTATATCCGATATAAGTTCACTAAGGAAAGTTCAAAGGGAAACCTACTTATCCAGATGCAATTAATTCTTGCATGTAAAACACACACACGTCCGTGCATTCCTTTATTTTATAGCCATTCCCCATTCATGTGGGTCGGACCGGACCGGGTCGCGGGTCATTAAATTTCCCGTAATATTTATACCTATTCAAAACAGCTATGGCTGTTCTGAAAGGGTTCACACGTGTTCCAACAACTATGGCTGTTCTGAAAGGTTGCAAAACCTTTTAAAAAATAGTACTAAATTGCCTATAAATATACCTTGAATCCCAGAATTTTTACTGACTAAAATTTTCTGATCTTCTTCTTTTTCTTCTGCATAAAAATATTCCTGTGTGTTTTACGACCATTAAGTGGTTCGCCGATCACCGGAGTTTTTGATACCAATACGCTGGTGAGTTAAATCGTTCTATCCTGGGAGGATATATTCCAAAACCTCGGGTACTTGAGAGGAATAATTTTCTTAAGGACACACTGTGTATTCAGTGGGCTCGGTTTATTCTTATATTATTTTTTTTCATAAGAGAAGCTAAGGACGCCTGGACTAACGTGCCCGCGCTCAGCACGCGCTAGTCAGGTTTCTCACTGTCTCTGGTAAATTCCACTAGCGCGGCCGCGCTAATCCCGCGCTAGTGAAGTTTATCACTGTTTCTGTATTTTCAGAAAATTTACTGTTTTATTTTATAGCAATACAGATTACTAACAGAAAATACCTTCATCTTCTCTTTTTTCTGGACAAATGTTTTATGCAAATTTTAAACTTCCAGCAACTAGTGCACGTGTTTGGAGGTGCTCTGGAATCTTAGGGAGCGACCGGTCTCAACGATTTACACCCTGAAGGGCCGAAATTGCCTTAAAGGCAATGACTTGCCACGACACAGTATTTTTGATACGTTGTTCTTCTTTCCTTCTTGTTCTTAGTCAATATTTCAGTTGTCATTTCCTCACGAGATACTAGTAGCGGGAGAAGATGATCAAATTGGTTGATTTTTTTGGTCTTTATTATGTACACCTTAACGCATATAGCCTGGCTGTTAGAATTTTGTAAAACTAATATCTTTGTAAATCCATAAGAGTTCTTATATGGGTAGAAGTGTCGAAATTGACCTAAAAACATGACCTGCCCAATATGCCCAAGTTTGGGTGGGTCATTGACCCGTTATCATTTAACTCAATTCACTTTCAATCTCTTCTCAATTCATCTAAAAGTTGTGGACTAATCTAAAAACCTTTCACTTAGTTTTTTCGAGGAAAGCGCTTTTAGAATTATGTTTAATGTTCCTTTATGACTTTCCTGATTGGCACCTTAGGTCGGTAGCTGGGTGTCTTCATTTAAGCGGCGATACAGAAAAAAAATGAAACAAAGTGAGAGGCCCGGGGCAGGAAAAAGAGTCGAGTCGATCAGGCTCGACGAAACAAAATCAGGATTTTAGCCAAAATATTCATTAACATTTTATGTTTAGAGGGAAGATTAATCCACAACTGTAAACTAACTGTGGAAACTAGAGGGAAAAGGTGTTGTTCCCGTCCATCTATAGAATAATCTTCAATTTGATCCTGGAAATTAACTTGATTATTGCACATTCTATGATGGTTTGTTACTACCAAGCGAAAGAAGGGTCTTAGAACTGCAGCACAAGGAAGGTATTTGAACTGTGAGTTATCCCATTCGGGTCTCTATCAACTCCTTTCATTTGCCAGGTTAAAGTAACCATTATTGCATAGGGTGTTAGCACTATCAGTTTTTAAAGTGGATTCCAGATATGTCATTATGCTATACAACGTTATGTTTATGTTTCAATCACACGAAATGCTATGTTTCTTATATGGCTTATGACTTTATGTTGCATGCTTGATGTGCTTAACACATGTTTTACTAAGCTAAGGGTGTGACATTGTCCTCAAATGAGTTTGCTATGAATTACAGTTACAAGTCTTGACTATGATATCAAGGTTTCCTGATTTCGTTGGAATTGATTTTGATAACATAGCAATTTTTTTACTTCGTTAGAAGTATTACCTGTAGCATTAGCAGTAAAGAAGCTCTGCGCAGGTTCATAACAAGAGCTAAAGAATTAGCCATTTGGAATTCGCTCCTTACTTTATTTTTATGATCTTAAAATGTCGACTATTATTGCCTCATTTAGGTGCACATGATAGCCACATACTTGTCGGTGGATTTAGATCCCTTTGTAAATAGTTGTCATTAGTGCCTTAATCACGTGTGAGAGTCCTTGAAGTAAAAAACCAGTGAAAGACAACTTCAGACTTGTTTGCGGTGTTGAACTGGTTTGTAGGATGCTATGTTCTTATGGAGCGCTGCGTTGCCTCTTAGGCATTTTGTTTATTGGTCAATCTGGATAGCTTCCAATTCCTTGCAGCATCGAGTCACTTCCAGTTCTTATGGGGGGTTTCATGTTTGTTAGTTTTGATAGTGCACTATTAGGCATTGGACCAAATAGTCTCCTCTCTTTTCTTTGTTACTGGGGAAAAGGGATTCTGTTCAGATCCGGGTGACGTGAATAATGTCTAGTACTGCATATTCTGTGTGTGCTTATGCGTGTGCCCCTGTGCAAAGATGCTTGCACTTGTTTTCTGTCTTAGACTATGTTAGTCTTTAAGCTTAGTCTAGCTTAATTTTAAGCTTGGAGTAGCTTAAAGAGAGTGAATAGAAAATGGTGGGAAAAGAAATGGAGGGAAGTGAAATTTTGAATTAGTGCACTTTGTCCCTCATTGAAAGAAGGAACGAAAATCTATGTGTATATATAGAGAAGCTCTTCTTCTAGCTCTTAAAGAGGCCGGCACCGAAGATTCCTATTGCTATTCTAGCCCTCCAAGAGACTTTGGCTCAGTTCATGAGCATGTTCAGCACTCTGACTCAGACTGGGCTACTTTCGATAGCCCCAGCCACATCTCAGGCTGAGGGAGGGGCACAGACTCCCGCAGCCCGCACTCCTGAGCAGAGGGTCCAGGTTGATCAGGCCCCAAAGTACATTCCTATACCCTCAGTGGTTCCGACTCAGCATGAGGCCAGGGTAGCTGCTTCTGAGGCAGAGCAGCTCAAACTTGAGAGGTACAAGAAGTACCACCCACCTACTTTCAGCGGACTAGCTTCAGATGACGCTATGGGTTTTCTTGAGGAGTGTCATCGTATTCTCCGCACTATGGGCATTGTGGAGACGAGTGGGGTTTCTTTCACCGCTTTACAGCTGAGGGGAGCGGCATATCAGTGGTGGCGTGCCTATGAGCTGAGTAGTCCGAACGAGGCAACTTCACTCACTTGAAAGTTTTCAGAGATGTTTCTACGAGAGTATGTCCCTCAGAGCCTCAGAGATGCTTGGCGCGCAGAGTTTGAGCAGCTGCGCCAGGGTACTATGAGTGTGTCAGAGTATGGAGTCTGTTTCAGTGAGTTAGCTCGTCATGCACCGGCTTTGGTTGCCACAGTTAGAGAGAGGGTCCGTCGCTTCATTGAGGGACTCCACCCCAATATTTGGACAAGTATGGCCAGAGAGTTGGAGATGGATATACTTATCAGCAGGCAGTGAGTATAGCCAGGAGGGTAGATGGCATGTTCGCTTGGGACAAAGAGGAGAGAGAGGCCAAGAGGTCTCTCGAGACTGACCATTTCTCAGGAGCTCGTGCACCAGCAACACGCTATGGTAGGGGTTTTGTGAGTCACCCTGTTCATTCATCTCTTCCAGCAGCCAGTGGTATTCCAGCTCCTCCTAGACCTCAGGAGCCTTATTATGCACCGCCAGTATCCAATATGCCTCTTGCTCGAGGTGCTATTATCGATCAGTCCAACAGGTCAGTCCCGAGTCAATCTCAGCTGAGCGTCCTCCGAGGGGTTGTTTTGAGTATGGTGACACTCGTCACATGGTTAGAGATTGCCCTAGATCTAGGAGGGGTGCATCTTCACAGACTTATCAGGCTCCACTGGGTCCTCCGGCTATTCTCCCAGCCCCAGCTGCTGCCCCACCTTTTCAGACAACTTGAGGTGGAGGTCAGGGAGGTCGAGGTTGCCCTAGAGGGGGAGGCCAGGCCAGGGACTATGCCCTTCCAGCTCGTTCAAATGCCGTCGCTTCAGATTCAGTTATCACAGGTATCGTCCCTGTCTGTCATAGGGATGCATCAACATTATTTGACCCAGGCTCTACGTATTCATATGTGTCTTCTTATTTTGCTTCACATTTAGGGATATCTCGGGATTCTTTGAGTTCCCCTGTTTATGTATCTACTCCGGTGGGAGATTCTCTCATTGTGGACCGCGTATATCGGTCGTGTTTTATTGTTCTTAGTGGTTTTGAGACTAGGGCTGATTTTTTAATACTTAATACGGTAAATTTTGATGTTATCTTGGGCATGGACTGATTGTCTCCCCATTATGCTATTCTTGATTGACACGCTAAGACCTTGACGCTGGCTATGCCAGACTTACCGAGATTAGAGTGGAGAGTTACCTTAGAGTATACTCCCCCCATGGTCATTTCTTTTCTTAAGGCTCCGCGAATGGTTGAGAAGGGGTATGATGCATATTTGGCCTATGTGAGAGATGTCAGTGTTGACATCCCTACAGTTGAGTCAGTCCCAGTAGTGAGAGACTTCCCTGATGTTTTCCAATTGATCTTCCGGGTATGCTGCCCGATAGAGATACTGATTTCGGCATTGATTTGTTGCCGGGCACTTAGCCCATTTCTATTCCTCCCTATTGTATGGCTCCTCCTGAGTTGAAGGAGCAGTTGCAGGAGTTGATTGATAAGGGTTTCATCAGGCCCAATGTATCACCTTGGGGTGCTCCAGTCTTATTTGTGAAGAAAAAGGATGGTTATATGCGTATGTGTATTGACTATCGGCAGCTGAACAAGGTTACAGTGAAGAACATGTATCCCTTGCCTCGCATCGATGATTTATTTTACCAGTTACAGGGTGCCAAGGTATTTTCAAAGATTGACTTGCGCTCTGGTTATCATCAGTTGAAGATTCGGGAACCGGACATCCCGAAGGCTGCCTTCAGGACCATATAGGGTAATTATGAGTTTCTTTTCATGTCATTTGGGCTGATCAATGCCCCAACAACCTTTATGCATTTGATGCACAGTGTGTTCTGGCCTTATCTTGATTCCTTCGTCATTGTGTTTATTGATGACATCCTGATATATTCCCGGTCTCGAGAAGATCATGAGAAGTATTTGAGGACCGTGCTTCAGACCTTGAGGGAGAAGAAATTGTATGCAAAATTTTCTAAGTGTGAGTTCTGGCTTGATTCAGTGGAATTTTTGGGCCACGTAATGTCTTGTGATAGGATCAAGGTGGATCTGAAGAAGGTGAAGGCGGTGCAGAGTTGGCCTAGACCGTCATCAGCTACATAGATCCGCAGTTTCCTTGGTTTGGCAGGGTACTATCTCCGCTTTGTAGAGGTATTTTCATATATTACAGTAGCTATGACCAGACTGACCCAGAAGGGTGCTCCGTTCAGGTGGACTGAGGAGTGTGAGGAGAGCTTTCAGAAGCCCAAGACAGCTTTGACCACAACCCCAGTGTTAGTATTGCCTACAGGTTCAGGGTCCTACACTGTCTATTGTAATGCCTCGAGGATTGGCCTTGGAGCGGTATTGATGCAGGACGGTAGGGTGATTGCCTACACGTCCAGACAATTGAAGGTGCAAGAGAAGAACTATCCAGTTCATGACCTCGAGTTGGCAGCTATTGTTCACACCTGAAGATCTGGCGTCATTATTTGTACGGTGTTCCCTGTGAGATTTACACTAATCACCGGAGTTTATAGCACTTATTCAGGAAGAAGGACCTTAATCTGCGTTAGCGGAGGTGGTTGGAGTTACTGAAAGACTATGATATCACTATATTATACCACCCGGGTAAGGCCAATGTAGTGGCCGATGCCTTGAGTCGCCGGGCAGAGAGTTTGGGGAGTTTGGCATATCTTTCGGTAGCTCAGAGGCCCCTAGCCTTGGATGTTCAGGCCTTAGCCAGACAGTTTGTGAGATTGGATATTTCAAAGCCTAGCCGGGTATTAGCTTGTATGGTTGCTTGGTCTTCTCTTTATGACCACATCAGAGAGCGTTAGTATGATGATCCCCACCTTCGAGTTCTTCAAGACAAGGTCCGACGAGGTGATGCCAGAGATGTGACTATAGGTGATGATGGCATGATGGGGATGCATGGTTGGATCTATGTGCCCAATGTGGGTGGGCTTCGGGAGCTGATTCTTGAGAAGGCCCATAGCTCGCGGTACTCCATTCTTTCGGGTGCCGCAAAGATGTACCAGGACTTGAGACACCACTATTGGTGGAGAAGGATGAAAAAGGATATAGTTGGATTTGTGACCAAGTGTCTCAACTGTCAACAAGTTAACATGAACATCCGAGACCAGGAGGATTATTTCAGAGGTTAGAGATCCTAGAGTGGAAGTGGGAATGGATCACCATGGACTTTGTGGTTGGACTTCCTCGGACTTTGAGAAAGTTCGGTGCTATTTGGGCGATCGTGGATCGGCTGACCAAGTCAGCCCATTTCATTCCAGTGTTGACTACATACTCCTCAGATAGGTTGGTTGAGATTTGTATCAGGGAGATTGTCCACCTTCACGGTATTACAATATCCATCATTTCAGACTAAGGTACATAGTTCAAATCACGGTTCTGGAGATTCGTACAGCAGGAGTTGGGTACTAAGGTAGAGTTGAGCATAACCTTACCCTCAGACAGACGGACAGTTCGAGCGCATGATTCAGATTCTTGAGGATATGCTCCGTGCCTGTGTGATGTAGTTTGGAGGGTCATGGGACCAATACTTGCCACTTGCAGAGTTTGCTTATAATAATAGTTACCAGTCCAACATTCAGATGGCACCATATGAGGCTTTGTACGCTAGGCGGTGCCGGTCCCTAATGGGATGGTATGAGCCGGGTGAGGCCCGATTATTGGGTACAGATTTGGTCCAATATGCCCTGGATAAGGTGAAGGTGATTCAGGAGAGACTTCGCACAACCCAGTCCAAGAAGAAGAGTTATGCGGATCGGAAGGTTCGTGATTTGACATTTATGACTGGTGATCGGATTTTTCTTGGAGTATCGCCCATGAAGGACATCATGAGGTTCGGGAAGAAGGGTAAGCTGAATTCGAGGTTCATTGGTCCTTTTGAGATGTTGTGGCGCGTCGAGGAGGTTACTTATGAGCTTGCCTTGACTCCCAGCGTAGTAGGATTTCATCCGGTATTCCATGTTTCTATACTCTGGAAATACCATGGTGATCCAGCTCATGTTTTGGATTTCAGCTCAGTCCAATTGGACAAGGATCTATCTTATGTTGAAGAGGCAGTAGCCATTTTGGATAGGCAGGTCAGAAATTTCAGGTCAAAGAATATTTCATCAGTAAAGGTTTAGTGGAGGGGTCAGCCGGTCGAGGAGGCGACTTGGGAGACCAAGCATGATATTCGCAGCTAGTACCCTTATCTTTTCACAGCTTCAGGTATGTCTTTATGCTCGTTCGAGGATGAATGATTGTCTTAAGAGGGAGAGAATGTAACGACCCGGCCTATCGTTTTAAGAGTTAGAGCCCGATCCCCTAATAACTGCTTTCCCCATGTTTGTTTATGCTATTGGGACTTGCCAGAGTGATTAGTTATGGAATTCGGAGAGTTTTGGGACACTTAGTCCCTAATTGTGAGTTTAAGCATTAGAATTTGGACCGTAGTCGGAATCGTGTGAAGACGGATCCGAAATGGAATCCGTCGGCTCTGTTAGCTCCATTGAGTAATTTTGGGATTAGGAGCAGGCCCAGAATGTGATTTGGAGGTTGGTAGTAGATTTAGGCTTGAATTGGCGAAAGTTAGATTTTCGGCGATTTCGGCCGATAGGGGAAATTTTGATATCGAGCTCGGAATGGAATTCCAGAAGTGGCTGTATTTTCGTAGTGTCATTTGTGACACGTGTGTCAAATTTGAGGTCATTCGGACCAGGTTTGACGTGTTTCAGCATCGTTTGTAGATTTTCGAAAAATGTTAAGTTCTTAGGCTTGAAGCCATGTTTAATTCTTGTTTTTGGTGTTATACAATGTGGTTTGAAGGCTCGACTAAATATGAATGATATTATAGGACTGGTTGGTAGGTTTGGTTGAGGTCCCGGGGCCCGTTAACTGACTTTTCGCATCTGCGATGACTTTTCCATAGGTGCGGGACCGCAGGTGCGACCCTATGAACCGCAAATGCGGAAATCGCTGGGCAGAAATAGGAAATTCAAGGGTTTGAAATTTCATAACACAAAAATCGATTTGGAGCTCGGACCGAGATGATTTCTCGAGGGATTTTGAATGAGAATGATTGGGTAACAAATTCTAACTCTATTTTGATCATAATACAATAATCTATTGTTGTTTTCCTCTTCTAATTAAGGAATTCTAGGGTAAAAGTTTGGAAATGGGGGAAAAGGTTTCCCATTTGAAAATCCGAGACTTTAGTGAGATTTTGACGTCGGATTTTGATGATTTTTGCTCGAGTGTGCTCATGAGTGAACGGGTGTTTATAATTTGTAAATTTTACCCGATTCCGAGGTGTGGGCCCGGGGGACTTTTTGGGGCGATTTTCCTAATTTCGCATTTTAACTTCGAATTAATTAGTTAAATTAGTTACTTATAGTTATATTTATATTATGTAATTAATTTGAATAGATTTGGGCCATTTGGAGTCAGGTACTCGTGGAAAGAACGTGATTTCAAGTTGATTTGAGCGGTTGAGGTAAGTGGCTTGCCTAACCTTGTGTTGGGGACCTCCCCTTAGGATGTTTGATATTAGTTGATGTGTGGGCGCCGTGTACGTGAGGTGACGAGTACATACACGGGCCGTTATTGCAAAAATCCCATTTTTCCTTCGAAAATCTTAAATTGTTTTTCTCCTATTCAATTTCTTTAATATGTTAAATTGTTTAACTTATATTAGAAAAGCATGCTTACATGTTTAATATTCAATTGCCTACTTGACACTCTATGCGCTGTGATTTGATGAACTGTATAAATCGATGCCATACCTTTCATTTTATCTTGCATCGCATATTTAAATTGGGACTACAGAGGTACTCCGGGAGATCCCCCTTTACTGCATATTTAAACTAGGACTACAGATGTATTTCGAAAGATCCCCCTGTACTGCATATTTAAATTGGGACTATTGACGTATTTTGGGAGATCCCCAGCACTGCATATTTATTTAGGACCACGGACGTATTCCGGAAGATCCCCCTGTACTGCATAATCATCTGGAACTACGGGACGGTATCCCGGGAGATTCCACCTTGTGGTTACCTTGTTCTGAGCCGAGGGCTCCCTTGACTGTTAAGTTTTCGAACATTTTCCTTAACTGTTTACTGTAGAATTTACTTATCTCTTTTACTATTTTAAATTGATTATATTTACTCCAGTAGGGCCTTAACCTGACCTCGTCACTACTTGACCGGGGTTAGGCTCGACACTTACTGGGTACCAATGTGGTGTACTCATGCCCCTTTCCTACACATGTTTTCTTGTGCAGATCCAGGTACGAGCTATCATCCTCGAGGATAGTATTTGCTGCTGATTCTAGAAGACTACAAGGTATTTTTTTTGCGTCCGCTGAATTCTCATAGTCCCCTTCTACTCCATCGTCTAGAGTATTTTTATGTACTTCCAGACTTATTTAGAGCTACAATAGTTATTAGAAGCTTGTGACTTTGTGACATTCCGGGTCATTGGGAGAATATTTTGTATGAGCTGAGCGCCACTGTTTTACTATTTAGATTATGCCCTTATATTCCTTATTTCTTGTGTTTTTATTAAAGATTTTCCCTTAATATTAGGCTTACCTAGTCGTAGAGACTAGGTGCTGTCACGATACCTTTCGAAGGGTAAATTGGGTCGTGACAAGCAACATCCAGAAGCTTCACCCAATTCTTCTGCGATCCAGTAACAAAATGGTGGAGATATTCCTCCAGTATGCCATTGAATCGCTCCATCTGACCAACAAATTGCGGATGAAAATTTGAACTATGGCTCAATTTGGACCCGAGGCACTTAAAGAGCTGAGTCCAAAAGTTGCTAGTGAAGCGAGAGTCGCGATCACTAACAAGAAGAGTTGAGTTGTATATTCTGCTGATATATATTATGGGGTAGCTATAAATGTAGCATACTTGGAAAACCCATCTACCAGAACTAAGATAGTTGTGAGATCTCCGACCTTGGGCAGCCGGGTGATGAAATCCAGTGAAACGCTTTCCCAAGGTCTCTTTGGAACAGACAATGGCCCCAAAAGGCCCGCTTGCGTCAAACGGTATAACGTGTCTTTCTGGAATACTAAGCAATTCTTCACATATTGAGCAACAACATCAGCCATTTGAGGCCAATAATAAGCACGGCGCAACAATGCCATGGTGCGCTCTTCAAATGGCTGGCTGACCCACAAAGTATCATGGCATTCCATCAGAAGAGTCCTTCATAGATCTCTTACTTTAGGAACATAAAATTGGTTCCTTTTCACTTTCAGGAACCCATCTTGCATGTAGAACTGGTGAGTCTTTCCCTGTCCTACCAAATCGACCAAATACTATGCAGTAGGATCCTGTGGGGGTAGATCTTGTATCTAGTCTTTATAGTGGTGGCTACTTCTCTCTCCCTTAGGGTGGCGAGTAGGCACACCGATGCTAAGTCGACCCTTCGAATGAAAACATCAACAACTTGGGTGGTCTTCCTGCTTCGGTACTCCAAGTTGAAATGAAATTCTGCTAGGAGTTCCTGCCACCTGGCTTGTCGGCCATTCAACTTTGGCTAGGTCATGAAATGGCTAACAACTGTTTTGTTTGTCTTGACCACGAACGGGGTTCCCAGTAGATAGTGCTCCAAAGGCGTAAGCAATGGATGATGACCAATAATTCTTTTTCATGGATGGCATAGCGCCGTTCTGCATCTTTCAAATTTCGGCTCTCGTACGCCACTAGATGCCCTTGTTGTAGAAAGACTCCGCCCAGAGCATATTCAGAGGCATATTTGTACTTCGAATGGTTTGGCTGAATCAGGAAGGGGCAAGACGGGGCTACTAGACATAGCCGCTTTCAATGAGTTGAAGGCCTCTCCTCGCCTGGGACCCCAATCCCAAGGCGTTAAGTTCTTCAGGATTTATGTCAACGGCAATGCAATGAGCGAATTTTCTTCACAAACCGAGGATAAAAGTTTCATAGGCCAAGGAACACCCTCAAGGCATGGATATCCTTAGGCGGCTGCCAATCTACGATAACTTGAATCTTTTGTTGGTCCATTGATGTGCCGTAGAATTTCGGCACATTTGTTACCAATTACATAGACTTTAGTTCATATTTCAATGCATTTTGAGTTAATTCTTATGAAGTTTTGGTGTTTTGCAGTGCATGAGGCTTGAGGACCCAAAAACACGAAAAAGAAGTCAAAAAGCCACAAAAGAGCAGAAATGATGCAAGTATGCGGTCACATAAATCATATGCGGACCGTATAACCATCGCGTACTGAAGCAGTTTTTTTGGTAACTGAAGAGGAGAAAATGTGATCCATTATGCGGTCGCATAACACTTATGCGGGTCGCATAACTGAGATCAAGAAAGCTGAGAGGCACTTTTGCGGAGGAATATGCGGTCACATAATGGTTATGGGGACATAACTGAAATGCAGCCAAGAGCTGGGTTCAGAGACTTGAGATTTTGAGATGATTTCGAAGATATACGAACCACATACGTGATCTGCGACCAGTATGCGGTCGCATAACTGCTCTGCAGGGATATTTTTGTCCAATTTTAGCTCCGACTTTTAGCCCACTATAAATAAATTTACTAGGATTTTTGTGGGTCATCTTGTCTGAAAAAGAGACTACAATTGAAGGCATTGAATATTCATTATTTTGGAAGCTTTAGAAGAAATATTCTTGCACTTTTATAAGCATTATGCCTTTAATTATTGTTTTATTTTATATTTTAGTATGAGTGGCTAGTTTTAAATACTAAGGTTGTGGACCCTAAATGAGTGTAATGTTAATGGGTGTTTACCATTGAATATATATATAT
>ML393566.1:15392-29185 GCA_005239525.1 Nicotiana knightiana
AAGGTTGTGGACCGTAAATGGGTGTAATGTTAATGGGTGTTTACCATTGAATATATATATAATGGTTGGTTGATATTTATTCACTTCTCATTCTTCATTTATTGTTGGTGGTTGCAAACATTAACAAATGCCATTTTACTCTTTCTTTACTTGGAAAAGTGGGTTAGGGTTTGGTAGAAGTGATTATCAAAAACTCAAGGCTTTAACATTTTTTAATAGAATTGCTTAAGAATTCTAATTGGCATAAATTGATTATTCTTAATTGCAACTCTTTTATATTTGAAAAAATCATAAAGAGGAAATACTACTCAACTATTGGAAAATATTGAGTAGTCATTTAGAAATCATTTGCATATTATAGGACCGCCCATTAGAAATATATCATATTAACACCGATAGCATTACATTCCATTGATGGGGACACAACCTTGGTTTCTTTAATCAAATTAATTACAATCTCAAACTATTATACTTGTCTTCATTTCACTCAATTACAACACTCTTTTAAGTCAAGTTTCACACTACTCAAGTAATATTTTCATGCCTATTCCCTGTGGGATTCGACCCTAACCTAGTTAGATTATTATATTTGACATCGACCGCTTTACACTATTTATTAAGGTGTAATTTGAGCGTATCAAATTTTGGCACTGTTGCTAGAGAATACAGTTTTGAAATTACTAATTAGTGTGTGCTTCACTTTACTTCTTTTTCTATTCCATCACACTTTGCTTGATTTGCTTGGTGTGCTAGGTAAACATGGACGACTATGAGGAAGAAGAGAATCCCTCCTTTAGGAACATAAAATTGGTTCCTTTTCACCTTCAGGAACCCATCTTGCGTGTAGAACTGGCGAGTCTTTCCGTGTCCTACCAAATCGACCGAATACTATGCAGCAGGATCCTTTAGGAGTAGATCTTGTATCTAGTCTCTTATAGTGGTGGCTACTTCACTCTCTCTTAGGGTGGCGAGTAGGCACAACGATACTAAGTCGGCCCTTTGAATGAAGGCATCGGCAACTTGGTTGATCTTCCCGCTTCGATACTCCAAGTTGAAATGAAATACTGCTAGGAGTTCCTGCCACCTGGCTTGTCGGCCATTCAACCTTGGCCGGGTCATGAAATGACTAACAATTGTTTTGTCTATCTTGACCACGAATGGGGTTGCAACAGATAGTGCCTCCAAAGGCGTAAGAAATGGACGACGACCAATAATTCTTTTTCATGGATTGCATAGCGTCGTTCTGCGTCTTTCAAATTCCGGTTCTCGTACACCACTAGATTCCCTTGTTGTTGCAAGACTCTGCCCAGAGCATATTCAGAGGCATCCGTTTGTACTTTCGAATGGTTTGGCCAAATCAGGAAGGGGAAAGACGGGGCTACTAGACATAGTTGCTTTCAATGAGTTGAAGGCCTCTCCTTGCCCGGGACCCCAATCCCAAGACGTGACCTTCTTTAGGAGTTCTGTCAATGGCAATGCAATGAGTGAATAATTCTTCACAAGTCGCCGATAAAAGTTGCATAGGCCAAGGAACGCCCTCAAGGCATGGATATCCTAGGCGGCTACCAATATACGATAACTTGAATCTTTTGTTGGTCCATCTTTATCCGCCCGTCCTCGATGACATGTCTGAGGAAGTCAATCTACTTTTGGGTGAATGCGCACTTGGACAGCTTCACATATAGTTCGTGTTCCCGCAATCAGGCTAGGACCTTTTGCATGTGCTCCAGGTGTTCTCCAATGTTTTGATATATATGATAATGTCGTCCAAGTAGACTACTACGAACTCGTCAATGTACTCTCGGAAGACTTGGTTCATCAATGTGCAAAATATGGCTGGAGCATTAGTCAAGCCGAATGGCATGACCAGGAAGTCATACGACCCATATCTTTTCACACATGTCGTCTTGTGTTTATCTCCTTTAGCAATTCGGACTTGCTAGTAATGTGTCTTTAGGTCTATTTTGGTGAACAATGTAGCACCACCCAATCTATCAAACAAATCTTCCATGAGCGAGATAGGGTACTTGTTCTTCACGGTGCCTAGGTGGGAGTCGCTTTGGCATATCCTGTGGTAAGACGTCTTCAAACTCCAGTAGAAACTCCTTCACGGATGTAGGAATGAGACTCGAGGAGCATTCTATATCTTCAATACAGAGGGTAGCCAGGAACGTGGGTTCATATCTTTTGACTCCCTTTTCAACTGCAAGGCCGAGATGTTCTCAGTGGCCATCTTTATGGTTGTGCATGGAATAATACAAGGCGTGGACCCGTTTACGCCCATCATCAGTAGCATTTTGGCATAAGGTACTCGAATGGTGTTGGTTTGCCTCATGAATTCCATCCCAACTATAAGCTCAAAGTCATCTATGATCACGACAACAAGTTGACTTTTCCTTCATATGGGCCAAGCTTCACTGGAACTCCTTTGGCTATTCCACCCACCGGCTGAGGTGGTGAGTTAATAGCCTTGACACGACCTCTGCCCTTTCCCACAACTAGACCAAAGCATTCTACATGAGTTGAGGCCAAGTAGTTGTGAGTAGCGCCCGTGTCTATCATCAACCGAATGGTCTTGCCATTAATTTTCATCTGAAAAACATTAAGGTCTTCCCTTGGTTAAGAGAATGCCCTTCATCCGCCTTCTTTTTCCCTTTCATGGTCATTGGGCATGGTCCTTCTTCTTACGGATACCAGCACTGGTTCCTGCTAAGGCCTCAGAAACTGAACAAGAAAGTGCGTGGAAGGCACCTATTGGTTCAATCTGGTTAGCATCATCTGTCCCATCATTAAAAGTTTGATGGGCGTTCATCTGTGCATGTGGGAATTCATTGTTCCAATGTGGCCAACCACAATGACGACATCCTGAAGAGGGCTTTCTCCCTTGATCGTTTTTGTTTGATGCAACACTATTGCTGCCTGAGGAAGGAGCCTTAGATTTGGTTGCACTCCGATCTCCTCCACGTCTACTAGGGCCATCATTGCCAGGCTATCCCCTTGTGTCTCCCGCTCGGACAGGCGGCTGAGTCCTATCCTTCCGAGCTTCCACTTGATAGTTCCCAAGGCATTCTGCTTCTTGGATCACCTTGGGTAAGGTTTCTACCCTTTGTATTTGCAGTTCCACGCAGGCATAAGGCTTCAAACCTTCAAGGAATGTGAAGAGTTTGTATTTGTCCCCATATCCCGTATGTTCAGCATGAGCGCGGAGAATTCTCGCACGTAATCCCGCACTGACTTGGTCTGGCAGAGCTCCCGTAGCTTTCTCTGCGCATTGTACTCAATATTTTCTAGGAAGAGCTGTAGGCGTATGGCTGCCTTTAGTTCTGTCATGTCGTGAGAGTATCTTCATCGGCCATGTTGGCTTCGTGTTTCACCCGCAACCAGAGTTTAGCATCACCCTGAAGATACATGACATCAATTGCTACCTTTTTTGCTTCTTCTAACTACCCTTTGCCATCGAAGTACTGTTCGATGTTGAAGATGAAGTTCTTCACTTCTTTGGTATTCCTAGCTCCAGTTTATGGTTTTGGCTTAGGAATATTCAGCTTTTGTTGCACAGGAGAGAGATTCATAGCACCCCCATCTAGTTTCCGCCTCCTCGAGGGAGGCCTTATATTGCAGCATTGACAACATTGAGCTTGCCTATCAAGTTGTCTATAGTTTGCTGCATAGCAGTCACCCTATCTACCTCTTGTGCCATGTAGGCTAAATCTTTGGTACACTCTTGTTGGAGGCCCTCTAATTTACCAAAAACTTCAGCTGCCGTTTGCCGGTCTCCCTCAGAGTCACGACTGATGTTCGTAATGTCACCTTCGGCTTGCAGCATCCTGTGGTCCAGGTCGTCCAACCTTTGCACTAGGTTGGTTATTAGATCAGGCACCGTATCCACGATGGGTCGTAATACATCAACCATCTCTCAAGGGCCACAATGCGGTCCCTATGACTCACCATGGTTAAAAATGGTGGTAATGGAAATGTGTTCCGTCATCCAATGTCGAGCCTAGGCTCTGATACCAACTGTTATGCGACGCCTTCCTGAGATTATTTAGAAGGGAAGCATAAGACTAAGCAACTGATATCAGTGCAGTTGCTATCCGCCAACTAAGGTCCCCTCTGTACTTTAGACGAGATTGTCGGTGCCGTACGGGAAAACCAATGTCAAGAGCAATTGAGAGAACATAAGTTAGAGTTGAGAATGAAATAAAGCTTGACTGCATTAATAAAAGCTATTACAAAAAAGAAACACGACATCGAGGGGGAGAGAACCACAAATAATTATTTGCTTGAAGAAAGTTTGATTGCTTAATCCCCCCTAATAGTGCTTAAAAAAAATACCAAAGTTATAGGACTTGACCTAGCTAAGCTAGAGAGACATAATAGAAATACATGAAATAAAAATACACTATATTTACAATAAATAAAGACTTAGATTCTTACAAAGTAGAAGCCGGTCCGTTAGAAACAACCTTGTCTTTAGCATCAGGTCTGCGCGCGACACTGTTGGCATCTGCCTGCGATTACGCGGTGACGAGGGCTATCGGTGGGGCGACATAGGCACATGCGCGCTTGTCACTTGGCGCGGCCAAGATCATGGGGTCGACCAAGGCAATAGGCGTTAGGAGGTTATCCAGGATGCCATGAGGAGCGTCCAAGAGATCATGCGGCATGGATGGAAAGCCGCCCATGACAACGCACGACCATGACCTCTATGGTCACCTTTATGGGTCTACTCTGATTTCCACCTCGAGCACCAATTTTGGCACCGACACAACTCCCAACCTTGCTTATATACTTTGGTTCTGTCAGGATCAACTCATCCAGAATGCCCTTATGGTGTTTGTTGACCCTACCATTGTCTCCACATTTGCTGCTGCCAATACATCTAAATATGCTTGAGACTCCTTGCATACTACTTATACAAACAAGTTCCAAAATGGATCTTCAGTCTTCGTGATCAACTTGCACGAATCACTAAAGATACCATTCCCATTATTGAGTACCTTCTACATATTCAGTCCATTTCAGATGAAAATGCTACTGCAGGTGCCCTGGTCACTGACTCCGAACTTTTCGTCAACATCCAACATGGACTTGGACCTGAGTTTCATGAGATCTCGGTTGATTATACGATCACGTGACACATGAGCTCTTTATTCGTCATCAGGATTCTAAGAAAATCCATAGTCCTATCACAACATCGATTGCCACTCACAACAAATCGAACAACAATCCTAACAACCACAATAGTCGCCGCCAATCCTGCAATAACAACTCTCAACAATGGTGACAGAACATCCGCTCCAATATATCTACCCGGTGAACACCCCAAACAATAACACAATGAGTGTTATTCGTTGTCAATTATGCAACAAGATCGACCATGTTACCAATGTGTGCCGATCCAAGTCACACTATCACTTTGAGGCCAAATCCAATTATATCACACGCTTCAACACCACTACTAACCCGTGGATAGTCAACTTTGGTAGCACATACCACATCCCAACCGAACCTCATAACCTACAACCGTACCACGACAATGAGGATGTCTCCATGCACAATGTAAAAAAATTCCCATCTCATATATCAGTTCTACTCATTTAAATGCATCAAATAATATTGTCAACCTAACTCACAGTCGATGTGCTCCAGCTATTAAACGTAATCTTATTTCTGTTTCCAAATTCTGTCAAGACAATCTAACATCTATTAAATTTTTTTCTTCCTCTTTTCTTATGAAATATCTGAAAATGCGGATACCGTTGGCGCGTGGATGGAGAAAAAATGGACTATATGAGTGGCCCACTTCATATCCACAAGCTCACATATTTACCATTGCTACTTTCTTGACCACTTGGCACCAAAGGCTGGGTCATCTGCACTTTAAGTTATTACATATGACTTGAGTAAATTCTCTCTCCCATCTGTTGTGCGAGACAAGTTTCTTTATTGTAATTCTTGTCTGTCTAATAAGGCCCATCTGCACTTGTTTCTCAAATTAGCTCTAGAAAGTTCTAAACCTCTTCAAATTATTTTTAGTGATTTATGGGGGTCCTCTCCTATGTTATATTGATAAAAAATTATATTACTTTGTTTTTATTGATCAATACACAAGATACACTTAGCTCTACACACTTAAAATAAATCTTAAGCTAGAGGTTTCTTTCAAAAATTCCATCGTTTGATAGAAAAACATTTCGAACCAAAATTCTATTGCTTTATACTAATGGTGGATGAGAGTATAAAAGTTTTGAATCTTATCTCTCGCTTCATATGTCGAACATCTTTCCACCCCCTACCTGTACGCCTCAAAAAGTTGCTCTTGCGGAGCACATACATCGCCACATTACTAAACTGCAAGAATACTCTTACATGAGGCGTCTCTTCCATCACTCTTTTGGTCTGTCGCCCTGTCACCATGTGGTTTATCTAATTAACTTTCTACCAACAACACTTTTAAATAATAATTCTCCGTTTGAAAAATTATTTTGCAAGACACCTGACTATCCGTCTTTGTGAATATTTGGCTGTTTATGTTATCTACGGCTTAAACCATATTCCAAAAATGATCTTGAACCAAAATTCACTCCATGTGCTTATCTAGATTTTTCCTTGTCTTGGCACTGCCACCGTTGCTTTGATCCAATCTCGTCAAGAATTTATATATCCCGAGATGTGTAATTTGTTGAAAATAATTTTCCATTCAAAAATTTTATTCTTCGATAACTAATTCACCCAACTCCACCTACAATGTTTATGTTATTTTAGATTTGTCCCAACCAATTAAATACCCGATGACTATCCAGTTGCAGAATACCAATCCCCCACGACATATCCTCCTCTTAATCAAACAATAGCGCCTCTACAGTCCTTTATCTCCTGTACGTCGGCGGCAGAAGCAGGTTTAGACCTTCCACAGACTTTTACTCAAGGTAATCTTCCCTCTCATACTTCTATAATTCCCACTGCCCAGGAGTCTAATTGTCCACGCACCTCCTCTCCGAATCCCTCACCCACTGCTTGTCACCCCCCAAACACATCCATTAATTCACAAAATTCTAAATCCAAACCATCACAAACCTCTACAATAATTCTGGTGTATTATTGCAGAACACTCCAATGCAAAACCATGGCCCTTCCTCCTTCTGCTGATTTCGAATCGGCAGCCACCAAGCGACACAACTAGTTGAACCCATAGTGCCCCACTACCCGTCTCTTCCCAATCACATCATCACTCATTTTCAGAATAATATTTAGAAACCAAAATTTTTTGGCTACCTTGATCACTTAGAAACCTCACTTCTACCACATACTTCAAACATGCAAGAAACACCCTGAGTGGAGGAAAGCTACAAAATCAAAATTTGATGCTTTACTAAATGACCGTACTTGGGAACTAGTTTCAAATGATCCTTCTAAATATGTTGTTTCATGTAGGTAATTTTCACAATCAAAAGAAAAGTAGATGGGTCTATTGATCTCTACAAAGCAAGATTGGTTTCCAAAGAATTTACTCACAAGCCAGGTGTTTACTTTTAAGTGACTTTCAGTAGTCTGAATCATTCTTGTTGTTGCCCTCCGATTTCATTGGCCTCTTCTCCAACTGGACATCAACAATACCTTTCTTCACGGTGACCTTAAAGAAGAGGTTTACATGATGCAACCATCGGGTTTTGCTTGTGACAATAATCCGACTCATATTTGTAAGTTGCACAAGGAAATTTATAACCTGAAGCAAGCACCTTGGGCTTGGTATAATGCACTCAAAGTCCATCTTCTCTACATGGTATTTATCAAGTCTGAATCTGATAACTCCTTATTTCTTAGGATCATCCACGCTGGTTTTATGTTCATTCTGGTATATGTTGACGACATCATTATTACCGACAGTAATCCTATCACTGTGAATGAGGTTATAACTTCTCTTGCCTCTCACTTTTCAATTAAAGATTTGGAAAACCTTCACTATTTTCTTGGTTTTGAGGTGATTCAAAGTTTTGATGACGTTATTCTCTCTCAAGCAAACTGCGTCAATGAAATTCTAAGAGCATATTGATGTCACATTGTAAAAGTACTAAAACACCAATGAGTAACTCCAAGTTACTCAAGCTCAATGATAGGGCTTAAGTTAAGATGCAACATGCTATCGCCGAGTCCTAGGGAGACTTCAATATCTGTCCTTTACAAGGCCGGACATTTCCTATGCGGTTAATGCAGTTGCCATCATACCTAGATCTTCGTGGTACAGTCAAATTTGGCCTACGCGTATCCACAAATATAATTTGCACATGTATTCTGGTGCCGATTAACGAGTGCAAACACAATACAAATTTAATATTCGCTATCCAAAGATAGTATAGTTATGATTATCGTGTCCACATGGATTGGATTTTAACAATCTTCATGTAATTTCTAGCTTAACGCTATTCAGAATGATTAACACATTGCTTGGGTTGATTAATAACTAAAATTAACTGTCAAACTAAAACAATTGACAATTGATCACTAGAAGAAAAGAGTTAAGAAACACTAAAATATCAAATGGGAGAAATAAGGGTCGTGACAGAATAGGTGCAAGATAGCTAGTTGGGTCCCAACTCTAGTTCAATTCGCTCTAATGTTCTAATTATTATCATGAATTCACTCGATAATTACGTCAAACTTATAGTCAATACTCCTCTCTCGATTAAATCTTAACTCTACGAGGTGAACTAATATAAGCACTGTGAAAAAAAGCAAGCATGCGTTAATGGATTAGCCCTCAGGAAAAAGTCTCTGGAATATTCTTTTAACTTGATTTAATCAACAATTCAACAAGCTCTTTCAATTATTTAAGAGAATCATTGAATTAAATCAAATAAATAATGCAAAGATAATCAGCACAATATTCCTCTTTCGATTAAATAAACTGATGAATGAAGTTGCAAATAATCCAAAGCTCCATAGACGAATTCAAGCAAAGCACTTGAGTTAAAATCCACAAATATCAATAAAAATACCATATCCATCAAACCCTAAGGGAAACTACTTCATAATCATGGAGAAAGTCATCACAAATAAAGTTAAAGAATAAGAAAATATGAATTCAATCCAAACTCGGGTGTGGAGTTGAGGAAAGAATGATGAATCCTTGTGCCTTAGAGTATCCAATGCTCTTCCAATCTTCAGTAGGTCAAAAATCCTCCAAAATTCGTGCTTTTGATTTATTTATACCATGTAGGAACGGGCCCGAACGAAACTATCCTTTCCAAGTCGAAGTGGAAAAAGTTGGGTGAGAAGATATACTACCATGGAGCACTGCATTAGTGCGTAAGTTCAGAGGCCTAGTTTTTTACCTCTGTAGGAATTTACTAGTGCCCCGCACCTCGCGGTGCTTGGCGTGGCGTGGTAGTGCATTTGTCTCAGAGTAATTTTTTTCTCACTTTTTGAAATCCTGACTTGGTCCTCGACCCCTGAACGTGATCCCGACTTACTTTCTTGGGCTTTTACTCAGACTTCAAAGCTCCAACTTGTTCAATGTGCTCCAAATTATCTTATTATCTCGAAATCATTTCCTGCAAGCCATAAAACACCCGGTAAGCGCACATCATCATTAATTAAGCTTAAACACAAGTAAAATGCAGTGATTAGAGTGAAAACTATGAATAAACATATGGGTTTCTAGCCTACCATAAACACCCCACACTTAAACTATTGTTTGTCCTCGAGCAATCAAACTGCACTTCACATAGAGACGACCTTCTCATCAGACAACTTCCCTAACGTATCATGTCAAGAATATTTGAAGTATACTAAGCATCCTATCATAATATCCTAGCCTCAAGACTTGACTTAGAAATACCATATATTTTTCAAAAACTTACCCACTTACTCTAACACAGAAGCCAAAAACATTACTTTCCTTCGCAAATCATGTGCCCTCACACCAAGGATAGAGAGTAGTTCCACACACAATAAAATTCAAGAACAAATAGGAACTCAAGACAGAAAGAATTCACTCAATCTTAGAATCAAAATTCACGTGCCGCAGAAGACGTATGCTTGCCCGTAGTGTAATACTCTACTAATTGAGCTCATTCAGTCAAAGATCAAGTAGGACTATATTTTGGTTGTAATGCAGGCTGCGGCGGGTAGGATACATTTAGGTATAGTGACCATACCCCCCTAAGTACTTTAATACATATAAATTCACAAGTTAAACCCCACACTTATATTGAATGAAACCTCAACCTTCACACATAGTAGCATCAATCTCCCAATTTCTTTAAGCACAACCAAAATGAAAACTACCACAAGCAAGAAATTAATTTTTTTTCTAAGTTCTATTTTTTTCCAAGAAAACTCACTTTTTTTCTTTTAATTCCCTATAAGTGGCTCACATAAATTTTTAAATAATTCACCTTTCTCCTTTTTCAATAGTTCCACACAAAAATCCGACTATACCTAAACTTAGATTTTACAAGCTTATAACAAATTCAAGTGCTCAAGTGAGGTAAAAGATTCAAAAAAATAGTCAATTCAAATAAAATGGATCAGGCTTGAAGTGTGGTTTCCAAAGAAGTACGATTACATGCTCAAAGAGTATGACTAAGATACATAACAATTAGGCGGGTCATAAACATATAATTGACTCAATAGAGAAAGGCCCATTTGACTTCCTACATTGAAAAAGACTACTATTTCACTTTGCAAACACACGGGGAAAATTCTAGATATCAACTGACATGCAGATAATATCAACAAAATCTCACACACACGTTGGCACATAACTCACTCAGGATCGGATCTATCCCGACTCTCTAGTAAAAGCAGTTATGCAACGTTAGAATCAAATATTTTACGGCACTTATACATGAGCCAAGAACTGATCCTAAGCGTCAGAACTAAGCACTAACTACTCTCAAGGAACAACAAAGTCAATAAAAGTCATCTCCATTTAATACCATAGTACAAGACTTCAAATTTTCTAACAAAGGAAAAATTAACTACACCCGATCCAAGCAAAACCCTTAGAAAAGAACCGTGGTACAAAGAAAATAAGGGGAAATGTTTCACTAACTAATAAAAAACAAAAAATATTTTTTTCAACTTTGCTCCCTCAAGAAAACAGTCGAGGAAATCCATTGTCGAGAAAAGTCAAAAAAAAAATAAAAAAAAATCAAACAAAACACAAGAAAACAAACACATGTACAAACCTGAAGAGGCGTGGCTGGCACCCTGTGCCATACTCGGCCTGTGTAATGACCCGACCGGTCGTTTTGTGTATTAGAACCCCGTTTCCATAATTGAAACTTCCTGTAGCGGCTTATTATGATTTATGACTTGCGGGGATGGGTGGTTCAGGATTCAGAAGCGTTTAGAGTGGTATTGGAATAGTTGGTTCGTTACGGTTGGTCTTTAAGGCTAAAGTTTGACTTCGATCAACATTTTTAGTAAACGACCTCGGAATCGAGTTTCGACGGTTCCGGTAGCTTCGTATGATGATTTCGCACTTGGGGGTATGTTCGGAATGGGTTTTGGATGACCCGAGGGCGTTTCGACGCCCAATATCGAATTAGAGTTTCCTTAAGTTTGAAATTTTGTTTGGAACGTGTTTTTGTGTTATCGAGGTCCGAACAGAATTTCCAGACCGAGAATAGTTCCGTTTGGTCATTTATAACTTGCTGCAAAATTTGGTGTTATTCCGAGTAGTATAGGTCGGTTCGGCGCATTGTTAGCAAATTTTAGAACTTTAAGTTCAAAGTTTGATTCAATTTGTTTTTGGGGTCGAATTCTTAGTTTTGTTGTTGTTTTTCACGTTCCGAAAATTTGAGCGAGTCTGTATTATGAATACAGACTTGCAAGTGCCTTTGGACGGGGTCCCGAGGAGCTCGGGTGAGTTTCGGACCCCTCGGAGCGAATTACAAAACACCAGAAATTCCAGGTCTGGTTTCCTTCTCTGCGATCGCGGATGGGTTAATGCGTTCGCAAAGAAGGAACTGGGAAGGTGTGGTGAATGCCCTGTGCGTTTGCACAAAAGGCACCACGATCGCGATGGGTTGTGCTCCTGACCCAGTGCGATCGCACACCCCACCCGCGTCCGCATAAGAGCCCAGCCTTGGGCCAGCCCAACTACTCATTACCCTGTGCATTCGCAGAGCTCTCTCCGCGTTCGCACAGAAGGCCCATGAGGGTCTGGTCATTTAAAGCTCTTCGATCGCATAGAAGAGACCACTGGGCAGTGTGTTTTTATAGAGGTATTTAATTCATTTCCCTCATATTCTTCTTCTTCTTCTTCCTTGGGACGATTTTCAGCATTCAAGAGGGGCAAACGGCCTAGTTATTGAAGGTAAGTAAATTCTACCCTAATTTTAGTTTCACGCATGGATTACAAGATAAATTAACTACCTAATTAGTGAAAAATTAAGGATTTGGGGTAGTAACCTAGGGCTTTTGAAAATGTAGAAAATTACCCGTCAATTAGCTATGAAATCAAGTAAAAATCATGTATTAATGATCCTTAGGCTATGGGCGAGTGTTTCCTTCGAGAATGTTAGGAATCCGAGCATGCGGGCCCGAGGTTGGATTTTAGGATTTCTTCAAGAATGATGAATTTGGCTACGTAGTAGGAGAATCATGCTTTGGTTATAAATTGATATATTTGTATAACATTTGGCTAGTTTCGAGTCCGTGGGTGTCGAGTTTGGAGTTTCGGGCGCGTTCTTAACCCGGAAAGTGGGTTCGACACGAGGTGAGTCTCATTTCTAACCTTGTAAGAGGGAACTGCCCCCTAGGTGCTTTAAATGACTATGTGCTAATGTTTGTGGGGGCTACGTACACGCAAAGTGATGAGAGTCCGTACGTAGCGACTATTATTGTTATGTACGGGTAGTTAGGCCTACACCATGCCTTATGTTTTCCTTGAAATGAACTATATGCTTAGTGAATAATGTTACGTGCAGCTTGTTTCCCTGAAGTCATGGAATTTAAGTAATTTTAAGTAATTGTTCACGAAAAGTAATTTATAAAGAATAATTGTGTGGATTGTGTGTGCATGTGACCGCTTCGCAATTTATATTCCGCGAGCGGAATGTTATTTCCCCTACTTTCATGGGAGCGGTCCGTATTCCACAGCTAGATTGAAAGATATATATTATGGTTTGGGCCGTTCGACCGTCGGCAGTGCACAAATATGATCATTATTATGGCTCAGGCCGGTTGTCCTTATCCTGTATGCGCATGTTAAATTGTTAATGATTCCTTTTTATGGATTTTGAGTGGTCAGATATATTTTTAAAGGAAATAAAAGAATAATGAAGTAGAAATTGTACATTTACTTCCAGTATTTATTTGAATTGCTGTCATTTTTAATGTTTACTGCTTTTATCATCCTTGTATGTCTGTTACTGATATTATATCTTATTAATCATTCTGTTGGACCTTAGTGAGTGTGTCGACTTCTCGTCACTACTTCTTCGAGGTTAGGCGGGATACTCACTGGGTACATATTTGTTTATGTACTCATGCCACGGTTCTGTACTTAATTGTACAGGTTCTGAGGCTGGTGCATCTGGTTATCAGACCGGAGCTCGATTCTGATTGTAATTGGACCTGACTTCACGGTGAGCTGCTTCTCCTGACGATCCTCAGCAGCACCATGGTGTTTTCTTTTGTTTATTTCCCGTCTATTTCTTTCAGACCGTGGGACTGTATATTATATCTTTTGTATACTATGTTAGTATGCCCGTAGTACTTGTGACACTAGTTCCTGGCACACACGTTGTGGTTATTTTGGTTTGCGGGTCTGTATATAT
>ML393567.1:0-69615 GCA_005239525.1 Nicotiana knightiana
CAATATTGATATAGTGCCAGACCGTTCCTCTCTCGTCAACGTAAAGAAGAAACCAACAGAAAGATTCAGAGAATATACAATCAAGTGGAGAGAACAGGATGCTAGGGTCAAACCACCAATGAAAGATGCAGAAATGATTGACTATTTTCTCCAAGCTCAGGATCCTGATTACCTCCATTACATGTTGGCTGCCATTGGTAAACCTTTCGCTGAGGCGATTAAGATTGGTGAAATTGCTGAGAATGGAATGAAATCGGGCAAAGTTGTGAGTCAGGAAGCCCTTAAGGCGACCACGCAAGCAATTCAAATCGGGTCAGGCAGTTTCGGAAACCGGAAAAAGAAAGAGGAAGGATCTATGATGGCATCTGGGTTCAGAGGAGTTCAAAGAGAGGTAATTCCTTCTTATGTGCAGTTCCAACAAGGACAATCCAATNTCCCCTCAACTTCGCCCGAATTTTCAGCCATCATATATTCCTCGTCCCCGACAAGGATATGTGAGAGAGGAGGAGCCAAAGAAAGAGTTCACCCCAATTGGAGAATCGTATACAAGCCTATTTCGAAAATTGATGCAATTGAAGTTGATTGAACCTGTCATGCCGCGTTATGTGAATCCAAATTCAAAAGGTTTTGACTCAATGCAAGATGTGAGTATCACTCTAACACCCAAGGTCATAGTCAGAAGAAAAAAAGAAGAAGAAAAGAACGACAAAAGAGAACAAAAAAAAAGAAGAAAAGAAATCTTCTCTTATAAAGACAAAAGTTAGACGAGAAAAAGAAACAAAAAGAAAACAAATATTAAGAGGAAAAGTTTCAGAGAGATATAAAAGAATCCTAGGAGAGACGAAGGTTCAGTTCGAGTCCGAGGATCCAGTTCGTAGTCACAATTTTCGCTCATCCGTTGTAATTGTCAGATTTTTTTTAAAATATATTGAAAAGCTTCTGCAAAGGTTCATATTCTCTATCTTTGTTATTTTTCAATCTTTTAATTTGTATGTATTTTGTGTGTTTAGTAATGTTTAATGTGATGTTTATCTTATTCAGTATTGTTTCTATTGTTTAATTCTATCCTTGTTCCTTTTTAATCGTCATTCTGACATTATAGTTAGTTGAATACTTTTTTGCTGTTAAATTTAAAATTTATATATGAAGTATTTTATTATACAACCCTAAGTGTTGATTATTTTATTTTTTTTTAATATATAATGATTTTCACTAATTTTTCTTAGAGATTGTTAAGTAAAAAATGAAAGTAACCTTTTGTTCTCTCATTATATTTATTATAGATTTTATTAGTAAAACATTTAGTTAGAACTTTTATTGTGGGATCTTTAGCAGTATGCTTTATTATGGGTTTTGAAATAATCTTGTTAATATAAAAGTTTTGAATATTAACTTAGTTTTCTTTTTGGCCTTTTCTACCTTTTTCCTTTCTGAGCATGTGCCTTTGAGTTATGGTTACTATCTTTGAATTTATTAAGTGAAAGATTTCTAAATAATAATAATAATAATAATAATAATAAATAAATAAATAACTCATATGGCATTAAGGTTAAAAATGGTGATGAATATATATATATGAAAGTTTTGGGTCTAGTTTCCTTAGCCAGTTAAGCTTGGACAAAATACTGCTATAGTATTCCTAAGTCATAAATTATCTTTCTAATTATTCTTGTGAATAGGCCATGGATTATAATAAATTTTTCTTTATAAGATTATAGTAAATTTCTTTTACATAAAGAAAAGTTTTTTTTCCTCTCTGAGTATACGTTTACAATTCAGGTAGTTTGTTTGAAGTTTTTTTTTATATCGAAAATTTTGAAGTTTCATTCTTTTTCTTTCTTTGATGTTTCGTTCGGTTTTCTATGTTAGTAAATTGTGTTGCTTTGTATGGTAATATTTAGCTTTTCTGTTAATTTAGTTATTAATAATTCAAGTGTTTAATTTTGAATTTTAATCCTAAATGCAAGAATGATGAATGCTCACTATGCTTCCATGAAAATCCTCTTGGTTTGGTTTATATCGTGTTTGTTTATGTCGTTAAAAATAGGATTTTACATCTGATCTTCTAAGCAACAAGTCATGAATTCTTAATGAGTCTTAGACTGAAATCTTTTGGGAGATAAACATTAAATTAATGAATTTGTAGTACTACTTGTTCACAATTAATAGACTTGGGCATATATGGACCATGAACGGGCATACCTTCTGTTTAGGTTTAATAACACAAGAAATGAATTAATTCCCCAGGTAATTTGATTCTTTAAGGATAACTATGTTAGCCCGCTCACCCCACAATTAAGAACTACCTATAAATATTTTCAAAAATATTGGTAAAATTAGCCTCCTCAAAAATATTGTATTCATCAAATAATTCTATATCCATAAATCATGACCTCCCCACAACCTCAAATTACTTTAGAAAAAGAACTCTAAATACACTAGAAAATTTTTAGGTGTACTTTAAATATTAGCCCATGTGTTCATACCCGAACCTTGAATTGATATGATTAAATAATAAAAGGATCATGTGCGCATTCCGCGTCTCGATGCCTTTAGATTTAAAATAATTATGTCATAACCATGTGTACATTCCGTATCTTGGTTTAACATTTAATTTCAAAAAAAAAAATTAAATTACCTTGTGTGCGTTCTGCATCTTGGTGAACGCGATTAATAAAAATACAATAATTAATTGCGGTAATAAATAAGCCATAATCAATAAAATACAAGAACATTAAAAATTGATTTAAGCCTTATATGAGTCAATAAAGCGACCGTGCTAGAACCACGAGATTCGAGGGGTGCCTTACACCTTCCCCTCGATCAACAGAATTCTTTACTCAGTCTTCTGTTTTCGTAGACCATGAATTAGGAGTCAAACTTTTCCTTTTGATAAGGGATTCAATAAAAGGTGACTTGGAACACCAAAACTCAATTTCAAGTGGCGACTCTACATAATAAATAATCCCTTTTCGAAACGTCACTTTAATTGGAAAAACTCTTCTAACTCAACCTCGTAATAGGCGGAAAAAAAGAGGTGTGACAAGCTAAATGAGGAAGTGTATATGAAATTCCCTCCGAGTGTTATGTCTCCTTCCCCTAGACATGTTTGCAGGTTGAAGAAGTCCCTTTATGGAATACTACAAGCTTCTAGGTAATGGTGTACAAAGCTGACCATAGCCTTAAACTTCAAAGGGTTCACTTATTCTTTAAACAATTATTTTCTTTTTTCCAAAAAAAAAAAAAAAAAACAGACTCTTTTATCTCAATTGTTGTTGTTTATGTCGATGATATAATTCTAACAGGTAGTGACAATTCAGAACTACAAGCTCTAAAGGAATTTTTAGACCAAGAGTTCAAAATAAAGGATCTTGGAGACTTACATTTTTTCTTAAGAATGGAAGTTGTTCGTGAACCTCAGGGGCTTATCCTTTCTCAAAGAAAGTTTACTCTAGATCTTCTCCGGTAGTTTAATTCACTACATTTATGCCCTGTCTCTTCTCCTCTTGATCCATCTGTGAAGCTACATGCTAAGGTTAGTGCTGTCATACCAGATCCCACTTTGTATCGACATCTTTTGGGCAAACTCAATTACCTAACACATACGATGCCTGATCTTTCTTTCGCGGTCCATCATTTAAGCCAGTACATGCAAGACCTGCGAAAACCTCATCTTGATGCAGCTTTTCGAGTTCTACATTATCTGTTACGCGATCCTGGTCTTGAAATTTTTATGACATCCTCTTCCTCTTTTGAGTTGTTGGTTTTTTTCAACTCAGATTGGGGTTCCTGTCCAGATTCTCGTTGCTCTGTGAGTGGCTACTTCATATCACTTGGTTCTTCTCTTATTTCGTTGAAATCGAAGAAGCAAACCTCAATCCAGCTAAGTTCTTCCGAGGCTGAGTATCGTAGCATGCGACGAGTTGTTGTAGAGCTCACCTGGTTGGTCCGATTATTCGAAGATCTCTCCATCCCCATCTCACTTCCTGTTCATCTTCACTCCCATAGTCAAGCTGCAATCCATATAGCTAAAAATCCCGTCTTTCATGAAAGGACGAAGCACGTCGAGATTGACTGCCATTTTTTGCGTCAACAGTATCTCGCAGGTTTAGTTTTACCCTCTTTTGTCCGATCTTCTTCTCAGTTGGAAGATCTATTTACCAAATCCCTTACCGGCGGCCCTGTTCATCGCAATCTATTGTGCAAGTTCAGGGTCCTCTCGTCCCCCGCCAACTTGAGGGGAATGTTGGTGCACAACCCAGAAATACGCTAGTAAAGAAGAACATACCTCTCTTATTTAGCAATACCAAGGAAGAAGATAGAGGCGGCAGAAGCTAAGTGTTTGGTCTGAAGGATCTATTTTTTGTTTTAAGAAAGATGTTTGACCCGGGTTGGATTCTTTATTGGTTTGGGTTTCTACTGAGTTTGGCTTCATGTGGTATCAGGCCCAGCTAAAGCGAAGGTCTAATTTTAATTTATACAAGAGTCCAACTGCTACAAATCTTTCTAGAAACAGAACATGCCAAAATAACGCCTGTAAATATTTTTCATATATATCATTATCCATTAGTTTATTATAGCATATACAATTAGAATAGGACACCTGTACTAGCCAGTTATTTGAAAGATTCTTTTTACTGTATTTATACAAAGCACGGTGCAGAATCATTTCAATCATCAATACAAAGAAAATTTTCTTACGTTCTTTTCTATTTTTGACAAAGCTATAGTTGTCGACAACTAAGTTTTTCATCATGAGAGGGGCATAAGCTATGATTAAAGTGTTCTTTGTCCAGATTTTGATACTTTCTTCAGTTTTACTCTTCCCTCTCGCTCATGCTGCCTCTACAATTATTAGGTGAGGTCTTACTTCTTTTTTTCCCTCTGTTTATCCAGCCTTTTCTGATTATAAATGTTAGTTGGAGTTAAGATGGTATTCTTATGATGTTTTGAATCTTTCATGGAAGATTTAGCTTGCTTTCGCCCTAAATTCTAAACCAATTGATGATATATTGTTGTGCCTCTATTTTGTGCGCTTCATTTCACGCTTGTCAGGATTTAATCTGACTTTTCATCTCTTTCAAGTCTTTTAAAGTGCAGTAAGAATTGGTTTGACGTTTGTGGACTGTGTTAGTTTGATTTTAACTGAGCAAAATAAGCTTCAACTATGATGTTTCACAATTTGGGATAGCTGTCTAATCCAACAAATTTACATTTTAATTTCACTAACCTTCTTTGTTTTCTTCCTCTCATGGGTTACAAAGAGCATGAATTTGTTTAAAAAATTCAGGTCTAATTTCATATTTCCGTGCCTTAGATTTGAGGATGAGTGAGATTGATAATCATATCGTTCAATCAGTTCTATTTAGTCTTCAATCTGATAAGAAATAGATAAACGATGTTGAATGGCATAATATAAGCAACATATAGAATGGGCGAAAATTCTATGTACATATTAATTCTGAAGCAGAGGAAGATGTGAATTAATGTAATTTCACAAGCACATATATGTTTACAGATTATTGAAAAGAAACGGCAACTTGAAACAGACTCATTCATAACTTTGCTCAAATAATGATGAAGTTGGTTAAAAGGGGACAAAATGGAATATAAATATTGTCTAACAACTACTGAAATTAGAAAAATCTAAAATTTGGATACATAATAATAATTTAAAAAATCTTATACAATTTATTTAAAATAGCAAACTGACTGTATAATTTGAACTTCATCGGCCTTCCTACATCTTCTTTGTGAATTTGTTATTTACCTTTGTGGGAATAAGTTTTATTCTTAAGATATGCATATGTTCCATATTTTATAAATAATGGCAAAGTAGTATTATATCAGGCGTATGTGCATATGGACAGTTAATTTTACATAATTGAAATTGTAAAATTGTTTGTATATTGACTGTGAACTCGCCTTTTCACCCTTTCTGTTCTTTGCTAGCAGCTGGCCTACTTTTATTTGTTAAAACACAGGGAATTAATCTTTTCATCAAGTTTTTTGGATTATTTTACCTCACAAAAAGTGAAATTTAAAATCGTCATTTTATTTATTCAGTGTGGTCTAAACTTTTTGCCATAGAAACAACTTTTACATGTTGAGCTCATCAGACAACCTCAAACGCAAACAGTAAGCTCACATATGATAAAAGTTTTGTTGGGTGAAAAATGAACAACAATGTCTGAAAAGTTGAAAACAGATAAACTTCTCTGAACAATTTAAATATTTTCACAGTAAAGAAAGAACCACTAATAGTACCTCTTCATTTGGAACAATTGAAAATAAAATGTATGTTCAGCCTCTTTACCGCTCTTAGTGCAAATTGCATATTGTCCAACTGCTCTGTTGTACTAAATCTCAATTTGTTGTTCATACAGATACTTTATCAGATTTTAAGTGCAACAAAGATTGCTTTTTCATAGCCTACCGCAGTTGTAATCTTTCAAATTTTGTGAAAATTACTACGAAAACTTTCTTTGTGTATTCTTGTAAATACATACAGACCCTTTTGTGTATGCATCGATGCTTTCATTGAAACTCAAAAACGTCGGGTCATAGCTATGCTCCAACTATTTACTAAATGTCAACATAAAATATAACAAAAAACCAAAACACTATTCACGCTGGCTTGGGCAAAGCCCGGGCTAACCCTACTAGTATATAAGAAATAGAGAGTTTGACAATTGAGTTTGTAAAGGCATAGTCCGACCGATGAGTTCCAAAATGACCCCAAGAGGAATACTTCAAAGTGGATTCACGATCTACCTGTATCATTACGTTATTTAGACTACACTTGGACACAAGAAGGGGGTTGAATTGTGTCTTGCTTGGTTTTTGCGTTTTTTAAGAACCTAGTTTTTTGAACTAGTTTAGTACACTCAAACAAGAATAATTGCGGAAAAAGTAACCAACACAGAGATTTTTACGTAGAAAACCTCCTTGCTCAAGGGAGTAAAAACCACGAACCTACCAAGTAGGATTTTCTCCAAATGTCTACTAAGTTAAAAGAGCAATTTAGTTACAGCTCAATAACCAAAGAAACTACCTCTAGTACCCTAACCCCTACAATCATCTCAATTGTAGCAACCCCTTTCTAAACTAACTCTAGTTTAGAAAGCGTAACAAAACAAAGTTCTATGGAAGCAGATAGGTTTCGATGATAACTTATTACAAAACTTCTATGAAAGCAGATAGGTTACAACTCAGAACACAAAACTCAACCTAACAACTAAAGAACTCGAGCAACTTCATCTTCACGAGCTTGTTCTCCAGTTGATTGAGTTGAATCTTCAGAAGTACCTAGTTGCTTTGCTATGTTATTGTCAGACGTATTCACACGATTCCTTTCAATAGAAGTAGTCTTGAATCTTGACAAAAGGTCATCTTTTTATAGGTGCGCAAGGTTGACTAAAATTATTCTTGAAACTCTTTCCCATTTAGACTAGATTTCCTTATTTGACTCCAACTTGCATCTTCTTGCTTCCCACAAGTATTTTCTACATATGCACATTCCTTTTATTACAATTTGTTAATCATCAAAACACAATACGTTATCAGTTCAACAAATCCCCCCCCCCCTTTTATGATGAATAGTTTGTTAATCATCAAAACACAATACGTTATCAGTTCAACAAATCCCCCCCCCCCTTTTATGATGAATAGTTTGTTAATCATCAAAACACAATACGTTATCAGTTCAACAAATCCCCCCCCCCCTTTTATGATGAATAGTTTGTTAATCATCAAAACACAATACGTTATCAGTTCAACAAATCCCCCCCCCCCTTTTATGATGAATAGTTTGTTAATCATCAAACCACAATGCGTTATTACTTCAAAAAATTTCCCCTTTTGACGATGACAAACCAATGTGTGACTCCATCAACTGGCTTGATCCAAGTTCATCAGCTTTCAGCACAAGCGCCAATTTTAGCAGACTTCTTTAGTTTGTCCATTTGCACAAGTGTAAGGGACTCGCCTTCCATTCATCGCAACCATGTAGATGGCTAGTCATATTTCGTAGTTAGGCATGCAAACAGACAACTCAAGATATCTTCCAGTTATTAGCACGGGAAGTTTTCAAGAACCTAGTTTATAATCATAAGCACATACCTAACTTCCCTCTTTTGACATTATCAGAAAAAAACATGTCAGTAAGGTCAATGAGAGAATGTAGTAATGTAAAACTCCTGGTCGATAGGGCTACACTAACATGTCATATTATCAAAAGCATACATTAGTAATCGAAACATACAGTCTAGACATTTTAAATTAGCCAAAATAGGAAATATTATAAATTGTCACTTGGGAACAACCATGTACCGCATTAAGCCAAAAGGTACCCAAACCAAAAGACAGTTGACCAAACTCTTGAAACTTCCAATGACATCAACCAACAAAAAACACTTGACATAAAAGGGGTGTAGGACAAGGGATTGGCAACATGTCTATGGGAACCCAAGAGGATTGAGGACAAGGTTCTTTGATGGAAGAGGGTTCTCCTTGAATTTTACCCAGAAGCCTGTCAATTATTGTTCTTTCTTCTTCTCCTTTTTCAACTCCCTATTTTCCTTCTTCAATGCGGCAATCTCTTCTTTCATCTTTTCCTATCCCTCACTGACAACAACCAATTCCTAAAGTAGGTTGGTAACCATACTTTTGCTCTTGGTTCCAGGTGGTCGGGCAACACAATCATTCTTCAGAGTCTCCTCATCAAACAAATCCTTCTTTTACCCTTTTTAGGACATTTGAGAGGCCCCTTAAAATGTTCGAACATCCTGGCCAATAATAACCCATATGGCAAAGCATGGGTACCCCGTTCCTGGTCAGTAGCCCTTGCCGTGTGCTTCAACATCAGATGGGAGGTTAATTGGTCTATTTTGGTCAAGGATCTCCATAAAAACCAAGTCTAGGTGGGTTGCCTCGTGCCTCTTTTCTGATCTAGGCAGTAAACACTTGTTCACAAACTCAAAGAGCAGTTTCTGAACCGGCTCCCTTTTTCCCTACCATTCTAGCTGTCAATTTCTCCCTCTTCTGAGCGTACTTGTTTGTAAAGTACATGGAATCCTCCTTTTCCTCTAACTTAGGCCACTTACGCTTCACGTAAGTGTTAAAACCTTCAAGTGCCACATTTAAAATCTCACCCAGAATCTTTGCATCAAGAACCAGGTTCACTCCTCTAACTTCAATACTCACTTGGTCACTCTCCATCACTTTAACATTCATGTAAAAATAAAGCATTTCTTCACCATACATGACTTCCAGTGGCATAAGAGCATTATGAGTCCACCCCTGGACTTCCAACTTCTCTAGTTCCTTCATCCTAAATATAGTCACTACAGCAGGATCTATCATTGTTCCTTTTAGCATCATTGGCAAACCACTCCTCTCTACCAATAATGGCAATTATTCGTTGAGTCTTTTCACTTCTTTTGGAACTGGTTCCTTTCACTTTAGGATTAGAGACTGTAGCTTTTCTTTTCTTGGCAGATTTTTCTTTGGGAGTGGCTGGAGAAGATTCATCTTTCTTCTTTACCTTTCCTTGAAGAGGAACTTCCTCCTCCTCCTCCTCTTCATCATCCTCATCTCCACTCACTAAGTTCACCTTTTCGACATCATACCTAACAATTATTCTGAAGCCTTATCTTTTTCTTTCTTCTTTCTCTTACTCACCTCCATAGCTTTCTCAAGTTCTGCATTGTTTTTTCCTCTAGTCACAGGTGTTCTTCCCCCTAAGTTCACAGCCTCAGGAGGCAAGACTCCTTTATTTGCAATAGCCTTTACCTCATGGGAGCAGACTTTTCTTCAGCTTGTCGATTCTCATTCAGCGTGGCAGTGAGATTCACTAGAGCTTCATCATCATTTTCTTCATTGTTTTTCATTTCAACTTCTACTTATCCTTTCTTTTCCTCTTCTTCCTCAGTATCAGGACAATCAAGGGACTCGGATTTTTTAGGTTTAGCATTCAATGAAATCGATTATTGAACCGTAGTAGCCTCTTGTTCAGTCACAATTTCCATAGTAAGTTCTCACTCACCAGCATTAGAAGAACCTAGTTGTTGTCCATGAGCTTCTAGTGCTTCTACTCCAGCACCTATAGTCTCCCCATGTTCTCCTACATCTTCTTCCCTTGTCCCCTTGCGTAAACCGTCAGCAATATTTTCACCCTCCTTTACTGTACTAACTCACTCTCCACCATTTCTTCACCTTGATGTTCATCCCTTTCCTCAATAGTCATTTTTTCAATTGTAGTTGTATTTGCTTGTTCATCACCAATCCCCTAGGCTGGATCGGGATTGGGTGGTTGTGGAGATAGGTGCATTAGGGTTAGTGTTGTAGTTTTAGCGGTAATTTTATATGGTACTCTGCTTGGTGAGGTTTCCTTGATAGTGGAGTTGTGTGATTTTCTTAGGGAGACGAAGTTAGGGTTTCAAAAATAGGTGATAGCTTTTACGGATTTTTATTAGAATGAGGAGAATAAAAATAGAAGAGGAATTTATAGGGAGGAATTGACATTTATATGGCTCTAATTTTTCCTTTTAATTGTTCCTAATCTACTCTAATTAGGAGAAGGTGTAACCTTCAGTTTTTTCTATATTTTGAAAAGTGGAAGTTTAAGAGAGTTAATTGAGCAGCAGAGACGTGGGCTGGTGATTTAGGAAATTGGTCCTAATTGCACGCAGAATGGAGCTAATCATGATTACCCTATGACTTGACGGTTTTGGAATCTAATCCACTAATTATTTTTTGGATTTTTGAGGCTGGTTCACAAAATGAGTAGGAACCTGGTTTAATGACATGAAATTTTAACGGTTAAGCAGAACAATCAATGGGAAAGGGGTACATACCTCGATGTCAAATAACCAGGTTCTTTGACTTGTTTCCTCAGTGTTGGCTGTGACACATTTTCTAGTCCAGACTTTTGTCTTCTGATTACACATCCATTTCCAAAAGGCGTGGTCATGGATGCATACCTGATACAGTACAAGACTTAGTTAGACATTTTTCAACACATTTTCTTACTAAACACATTATTTATCCATAGTCAGTCATTGAGGGAAGTCAAGAGTGTCTTAGTCCATTTTGATTAAATCAAGCTCCATGATGTTCCTTTCAAAGTGATCCTTGTTCAAATCTTTGGTGAATATAGTAGCAATTTGATCTTCTATTTTACAAAAATCCATAATTATGTGCCATATTTCAACATTGTCTCTCAATAAGTGGTTCCTCACATTAAAATGTTTGGTTCTCTTGTGATGGCCCGGGTTCTTGGCTTTATTCATTGCACTTGTATTGTCACAAAATATGGGGACTTTTTCAACCATCATTGCATAATCTTCCAGTTGTTGTTTGATCCATAGCAACATACCACAACATGATGCAGCAACTACATACTTAGCTTCAACAGTTGATAAGGCTACATAATTTTATTTCTTGGATGCCCATGAGATTAGACATGATCCAAGAAAGTGTTCCTGATGTGCTTTTCCTGTCCAGGTATCCAGCATAGTCAGTATCTGTATAACCAATCATTTGAAGGAGTCTCCTGTTGGATACCAAAGAACCATGTCTTGAGTACCCTTGAGATATCTTAAAATTCGTTTAACGACCTTCAAATGTAATTATTTTGGACTAGATTGCAACCTTGCACACAACCCCGCACTGTACACAATGTCAGGTCTACTCACAGTCAAGTATAGTAGGGAACCTATCATACCTCTGTAATTCTTTCAAAAAAAAGGAGAACATGATTCATTCACATCCAATCTGGTTACAGTAACAATAAGAGCATCAATTGTTTCAACATTGTCCATATCAAACCTTTTGAGAAACTCCTTGATGTACTTCTGTTGGTGTATCATAGTTCCTTTTTCTGTCAGCTTAACTTGGAGTCCAAAGATGAAATTTAATTTTCCCGTCATGCTCATTTCAAATTCACTTACCATGAGTTCAGCAAATCCATTACAAAGTGATTCACTTGTGGCTCCGAAGATGATGTCATCAACATATATTTGCACTATCAGCAGGTTCTTACCACTCTTTAACAAGAACAATGTGTTATCAGATTTGCCTCGTGAGAACCTGTTCTCTAGGAGAAATTTGACAGTCTTTCATACTATGCTCTTGGAGCCTGTTTTAATCCATAAAATGCCTTGTCCAACTTGTACACATACTCTGGAAACTCATCACTTTCAAAACCTGGAGGTTGTCGAAAAAACACTTCTTCCTTCAAGTATCCATTAAGGAAGGAACTCTTGATATTCATTTGGTATAGCTTGAAACCCTTGTATGATGCAAATGCAATAAGCAATTGAATTGCCTTCATCCTGGCCACATGAGCAAATGTTTCATCATAGTTAATTTCTTCTTCTTAATTATATCCATGTACAACCACTCTAGCTTTATTTCTGGTACTTGATCATCCAACTTTCTCCTGAAAACCCACCCGGTTCCAATAACTATTTTGTCCTTTGGGCTGGGAACCAGGTCCCAAACATTATTTCTCTCAAACTGATTTAGTTTTTCCTTCATAGCCACTATCCAATCAGCATCTCCAAGAGTTTCTTTGATGTTCTTAGGCACCACCATGGTTATTTATGATGAGAAGGCAATCATATTCCTAAATTTTGATCTTGTTACCATTCCGGAGTCAACTGGGGTAAAAAAATTTGTCAGAGCATGGGATATTTGATGTTTCCATCCCCTGGCATGAGATGTTTGATTCTCAGTGTTCTCTTCATGTTCAACAGTGGTAGTCGGTGCTGCAGTTTCACCTTCATTCTCTAGTGATGTTTCCCCTGTCAATTGTACCTATTGAACTATTTCCGAAGGATCTGGTTCCTGTCCTGCAACAACTTCTTGTTATTCATGGTATGTTTTCTCGTCATGATTTTCAGCTGGTCCACACTTACCATCATCAACAACCCGTGTACCTTTCTCATCCAAAAGGTTAAATTCGACAAAGATTACATGAATGATTTCTTCAACAAATTTTCTTATTTTGTTATACACCTTATTGACCTCACTTTGTTATGAGTAACACTGGAAGACACCCTCATCACTCTTAGCATCAAACTTTCCTAAAGCCTCTTTCCCATTGTTGTGTTTAAAACACTTACTTCTAAAGGCTCTTAGGTGGGTTACCTTTGGTTTTTGCTTTTTAGTAACTCATTGGGGGTCTTCTAAATTATTGCCCTAATCATGCATCTATTTAAAATGTAACATGCATTTTTTACAGCTTCAGCCCAGAAGGTCTTAGGAAAACCAACTAATTAGCGTGGTTTTGGTCATGTCATCTAGAGTTCTATTTTGTATTTCAACAACATCATTTTGCTGTGGGTTTGGGAGCACAAAAATTATGATCAATACAATTTACACTGCTAAATTCAAGGAAGTTAGCATTTTCAAACTCAGTTCCATGGTCAGATCTAATGCTAGCTACATAACTATTCATCTTTCTTGCAGTTTCTTCACAAAAGGTACAAACATATCGAAAGTTTTATCTTTAGTTGCAAGAAATATAGTACATGTAAATCTAGAAAAGTCATCAACAATTACAAACACATACCTTTTCCTTTCTCTACTCTGTACTCTCATTGGTTCATATAAGTCCATGTGAAGTAGTTCCAAAGTTCTTGAGGTACTTACTACATTTTTGATTTGAATGCAAACCTGACCTGCTTAACTTTTACACATTCATCACAAACTTTATCTTCCTTGAATTTCGACTTGCGCAGCCCAAGGGCTAGGTCCGTGGTAATTATCTTGTTCAACATAGAAAAGCTAACATTACCTATTCTTTTGTGCCACAAGAAGGAATCATTAAGACATGAAAATTCATTTTCTGGTGCAGACATGACATCAATTTTGTAAATATTTTTATACATTTTTTCTTTGAGAACCAGGTTTGCAGAGTTTTCATTTGACACCAAAGATCTTTTAGAAGTAAAAACAACCAGGTTCCCTTTGTCACACATCTAAGAAACACTCAGCAAACTGTGTTTCAGTCCTTTGATATATTACACATTATCTTTAGCATGACTGTTGGACTCACCAACCTTACCGATGCCGATTATATTTTCCTTTTTTCCATTTCCAAATCCCACGCTCCCTCATTGATCAACTCTTAGTGAGACGAAATTATTTCTGTTTCTGGTCATGTGGCGGGAGCAAGCACTGTAAACATAACACCAATGCTTACCTCCTCTCACCTTAGCCTGAAAAAAATATTCAGGGATTACTTTGAGGAACCCAGACTAGCTTGGGTCCCTTTTGTTATTAAAAGGATGAATAACATTATTTTTAGTCCATCAGGACAGTTTATTAACCTTCTGTGGAGGACCAGGTTTCACTAATTTTCTTTTCTCAGCATATGCAATATTTTTTAGACCTGCTTTGATTTTGGATGGGCGTTTCAGTGAAGTGTCCATAATATCAATAGTAAGTGCATAGGCGATTATCAAGAATGTCTAAATATTTGTTGTGAGGGTTGTATGGAGTTTATATTAAAATTCAATTTCTTTTCTAATTCAAACTTGGTCTTGTCTAGGTTTTCTTGAAGTACCCTAGCCTTTTCAGATTCAACTAGAAGTTTGTCATTTGTTTCCTTTAGTTCACTTTCTAGTGGCTCCTCATCTTTATTGGTTGTATTAAGCAATCTATTATTTCAGTTTCTAAGGCAGCTTTTTCATCTTCTAACACAAGAATCTGGTCCTTGAGATCCACTAAGAAGCCCTCAAATTTTTCTCTACTTATTTTTAGATCTTTGTGTTCATGTCTAAGTGATGCATATCCAGTCATCGATTGCTCCTTTTCATCAATTAAGAAGGCTGATATAGATATCAGTTTATTTTTAGAGTAGGTCTGAATTTTTTCTTTTATGTCTTGAAAGCTTACCTCAGGTTCTTCTTCCTCATCGGCGTCAGATTCTGAATTTGCCGTCAATGTGAAGAGATCTCCTGATTCTGAGTCACTGTGCTTGTCCATTAATGGCTGATCCTTATATTCACTTCCATTTGTTTTCATCAAACTCATTAGTTGAGGACGATTGCCTACCTGCCATTTTCTTTTTCACAATTTTGTCCATTGCCTTGTTTGTCATTCTTCGTCCGGGAATCCGATCTTTCTTCTGTTGCTTTCCTTTATCATAATTTTTCTTTTTTCACTCGAGTTCCCACAGAGGACGGTCCTTGATGAAGTGGTATTTCTTTCCATACTTGTAGCAGCCATCACCACTGTTATTGTTATTCTTATTGGTCTTCTCTACAGTCTCGAATTTAGATGAGCTACCCTTATTCAAGAAACTAGCTTTCCTTATTTCTCTCTGGAAGCGTGGAGTCAGCAATGCCATATATCTTCTTCAACGTCCTATTTATGGGTTGTTTTAAGCACAAGGTTCTTGGTGTTGCGAGTTTCAACAGCTTATCGATCCAAGCGATCCTAATCAAGCTTTAGCTCATAGGTTTTCAAGTTTCTAGGTTTCCAATCAAATCATCAAGAGTCATTGTATTCAGATTCCTTGCTTCAATAAATGCATTTACTTTGTTCTCCCATGAAGAAGGCAGTATGCTTAAAATTTTCCTCATAATTTTCTTGCGAGGAATCATTTCACCAAGAGATATTTGTTCATCAATAATTGAAGTAAGCATGAAATGCATCTCCAGAATAGTTTCCCCCTCTTTCATCTTCAACGATTCATATTTCCTAATTAGCATGTCAATTTTTGACCACTTCGTTTGAGAGGTACCTTCATGAGCATACTATATGGCATCCCATATAACTTTTGCGTCTCTGGAGGCAGATATTTTGTTATATTCATCAGGGCCAATTCCATAGAATAAGATCTTCTTATCTTTGACATTCTTTTGAACTCCTTTGACATTTTCCTTAGAGTATTTTTCTCTTGGATTTGGTCTAGTATGGTCACCCTTGTCATCAAATAACATTGGGAATTTTGGTCCCTTTTCAACGATATCCTATAGTTCTAGGTTTTCCCCTTCCAAGAAATGACTCATCCTTTCCTAACAATCTATAGTATTTTCCATTGAAAAGTGGTGGCCTAATGGCTAATTGTCCTTCTTGACAATCTGATGGTGCATCTATTGTAGATATTTTCAAGGTGTTAACCTCTTATGAAAGAACACATTCTGATACCAGTTGTTATTTTAGACTACACTTAGACACAAGAAGGGGGGGGGGGGGGGGGTTGAATTATGTGTTGCCTAATTTTCGGGTTTTCAAAGAACCTGGTTCTTTTAACTACTTTAGCACATTCAAAAATGAATAATTTCAAAAAAGTAATCAACACATAGATTTTTAGGTGAACAACCTCATTTATCAAGAGAGTAAAAATCACGGTCTACCCAGTAGTATTTTCTCCAAAAATCTCTACTAAGTTCAAAGATAATTTTTAGGTTACAAATTAATAACCAAGGAAACTACCTCTAGTACCCTAACCCCTACAATCAACTCAATTGTAGCAAACCCTTTCTAAACCAACTCTAGTTTAGAAAGTGTACCACAACAAAGTCTCAATGATAACCTATTACAAAACTTTTATGAAAGCAGATAAGTTACAACTCAGAACACAAAACTCAACCTAACAACTAAAGAACTCAAGCAGCTTTATATTCAAGAACCCGTTCTTCAGTTGATTGAGTTGAATCTTCAGAATTACCTTGTTGCTTTGGTATGCTTTTGTCAGAAGTCTTCTCACAATTTTTCTCAATAGCCATAGTCTTGAATTGTGGAAAAAGATCTTCTTCTAGAGATGCAAGGTTGGCCGACATTCTTCTTCAATTAATGCTCCAAAACATAGAATATTTTGGTTAAGGAAATCCTTTACCAATTAGACTAGGTTTCCTTATTTGACTCCAACTTGCATCCTTCTTGCTTCCCACAAGTATTTTCCACATAAGCACATTTATGTTATTACACAAAATCCTCCAAACGCATATTCCATTTTGGACACCGACATGATCTTCTTCATTTGACTTGTTCACTTTAGCTAGCCTGCTGTAAACCTAGTTCTTTTAACGTTCAACATTCTTATTTTGTCACATCTTCAAAGCAGTCTTGCATACGCCAGACTAGAGTCTGAAACCTGATTCTTATCACAGTTTGTTAATCGTTAAAACACAATACATTCTCCGTTAAACATATTTTAAAGTAATAATTTCAGAAACTATCTTTAGGTTTCTCTTTATAATACTAATTTTTTATGTGATTTACGATATTTTCTTTTGTTATTTTGTTTTTTGTACAATAACTCTTTAACTCAGTTAATGTGAAAAAGTTACAATTTGCCAAATTTTTCCTTCCTAACACTCCTTCTGTTTCAATTCATGTGAAATTCTTCGACTTAGTACTCAATTTAAGAAGAAAAAAATATTGTGTGGTTATAAAAGCTTTTCATCATGGGTAAAATGGAAAGTTGAAGTTAAATTATTTTTAAATTTAAAGGTGGCCTTTATTTTTTTATTGCACTAAAAAGGAAAGGGCATATATATATATATATATATATATATATATAGAGAGAGAGAGAGAGAGAGAGAGAGAGAGAGAGATCCTTAAACTTAGCTCCAGTTTCATTTTGACACTTAAACTTAACATTTTTCCTATTGAACACTTCGACTGTATTTTGTTATATCTATTAAATACAATGTTTTACTGGTCAAAGGAGCGTTAGTTCCACATATGGTAAGTGCGTGAGTGTTATAATCTTTTTCTTAGGTGGATATTACAACGGTAAAAAAATAATTCACCCGTTGGATCCACTTTAAAACACCCGAATTGGCCATAATTTCTCTTAAAAAAGTCCTAATTCCTCTATCTTCTTCTTCCCCTTCAAAATCACCATTTTTTTTCTTCAATTGGAGCTTAGGTGTCGAAGCTTAAATCTTTATCTAATTTCTTCCTCACCTTTCTCGTTTTTTAGTGATGTGTCGCAAAAATCAATAACTTCTCGCAATGGAATAGATATTTGTCACTGTGAATTTAATGTGCCACTAACTATATTATGGTCACCTGCAAACCCATGTCATCGATTTTATGATTGTAAATTGGTAAGTCGATCGTACTGCTTTTCTCAAACATTTGAATTGCTTTAAAAAAAGAATTTTTTTTTCATTTTTTTGGCCACCGTTCTTTCTCAATTTAGTAGGGTGGATGTAACGACCCGACCGGTCATTTTGAGCTCTAGCGCGTCATTCGGCAGTTTGGGGTCATGAGAAGCTCCATTTCAGATATTTTGACTTGCAGGTGTGGTCGGAATTGAATTTCGAAAAGTTTAGAGTTGATTTGGAAAGAGAATTCTCATTTCAGAAGCCTTAAGCTGGAAGAATCAACTAAGATTGTAATTTTGAGTAAACGATCTTCGAATCAGGATTTGAAGATTCCTGCAAGTTCGTATGATGATTTCGGACTTGGGCGTATGTCCGGATTGGGTTTTGGATAACCCAGGAGCATTTTGGCGTATATTATGGAAGATAGCATTTTAGAAGAATTTCATAAATTTGGGCTGTAAGGCATTTTAGTGTGATGATGTTCGTTTAGGATTCCAAGCCTGGGAATAGCTCCGTATAGTGATTCTGGAATTGGGAGCCCGATCGGAAGTGAATTTGGATGTCCGTAGGTCATTTTGAAGTCATTTGGCTAATGATAGAAATTTGAAGGTTTTTGAGAAATCCGACCGGAAGTTGAAATTTTGATATCGAGGTCGGAATGCGATTCCGGAAGTTGCAGCAAGTCCGTAATGTCGAATATGACTTGTGCACAAAATTTTGGGTCAATCGGACGTGATTTGATAGGTTTCGACATCGGATATATAAGTTGGAAATTTCTAAGTTCATAAAGTTGGGATTTGGGTGCGATTAGTGGTTTCGATGTTGTTTGATGTGATTTGAGGCCTCGAGCAAGTCCGCATTATGTTTTGGAACAGGTGGTATAATTGGACGGGGTCTCGGGGGCCTCGGGTGGATTCCGGATGGTTAACGGATCAAGTTGAGAGTTTGAAGAAGGCTGGAATTTGCTGTCATCTGGTGTGACCGCACCTGCGAGGATTTAGCCGCAGGTGCGGCTATGGTACCGCAGGCGTGAAGAAGTGGTGGTATGGCTGGGAGCGCAGGTGCGATGGTATTTCCGCACCTTCGAAGTCGCAGATGCGGGCTGTGGGGCGCAGGTGCGAAGTTGGCTTGAGCTGAGGAAAGCCGCAGGTGCGGAGGTTTGGTCGCACCTGCGGAGTATTGGATCGCAGGTGCGAAAAATGGCCTGGGCAGAATGTCTTAAAACCGAGAATTGTTGACCATTTCTTCATTTATTCTTTGGTTTGGTCGATTTTGGAGGAGCTTCAAGAGAGGGTTTTCGTCAGGAATCACAAGGTAAGTAACACCTTCATGTTTCTAAGTTAAATACACGGTTATTGCATGGAAATATACATGAAAATTGTGGAAAAATTTGGAAAATGTTGAAGCAAACCTAGAAATGGTAATTTTGATTTTTAGCCACGAATTTGAGCATGAAATGTAGAGTAAATTGTATATTTGAACTAGTAAAGCTATGGGTAGTATCGGCCGTTCGACCCTCGGCAGTGCATAGTCATAATTATTACATTAAGAGGAGCACTTATGGTACGGGCCGTTCTACCCTTGGCAATGCATAGAGATGATTATTATATTGAGAAGTGCACTTATGGTACGTGTCGTTCGATCCTCGGAAGTGCACATATATGATTATTATGACGGCTCAGGCCGGTTGTCCTTATCCCGTATGCGCATGCTAAATTGTTAAATGTTTTTCATGGATTTTTTTTAAAGTGATAAGATATTTGGAGGAAAACAAAGAGGAAATTATTTATTTAAAATATTTGGGGGAAAATGAGGAAGTGATAACTATTTATTTACTTTCGGTATTTACTTGGATTTCAGTGCCTTATATATATTGCTGCTTTACTACCTTTACATGCCTACCGTGCTCATCATATGCTGTTAATTAATTTGCCGGACCTTAGTGAGTGTATAATTCGACCTCTCGTCACTACCTCTTTGAGGTTATGCTGACGACTTACTAAGTACACGTTGTTTTTGTACTCAAGCTACACTTGCTGTGCATTTTTATTGTAGAGGTACCCTCATAGTTACATGGCTGGTTGAAGACTTAGGCGAGCTGCACCATCCGGAGGCGATCCTCAGCTGACAGAGTCTCCCTCGTACTGTATTTATTTTTATTTTAAGTTTCCTTGTCTAATTTGTATTTCGGACAGGCTTTGTGATGATTGTATAAATTCTTAGATATCGCTCATGTACTTGTGACACCGGATTTTGGGATGTGTTGGGATATAATTGCTAAAATGGAATATTCAAACTATTGTTTTACTCGACATATTTTATTTAGTTAATATGTAATAAAGTGTAAGGTAATGCTTCTTCATAAATGATAAAACAGGAAATTGTTTCAACTAATTAATGTTTGGCTTACCTGAGAATGATGTCCGGCGCCATCACGACCTTACGAATTTTGGTTCGATAACATGGTATCATAGCTCTAGGTTCCCTTAGGTCTCATAAGTCATGAGCAAGTCTAGTAGAGTCTTGCGGATCGGTTCAGAGATGTCTGTACTTATCTTCGAGAGGCTACAGGGCTGTTAGGAGTACTTCCCTTCTTGATTCCTCATCGTGCGAATCGATTCCTTTGACACTTATGCCTATGTTCATTCCTACTCAATCTTACGCGTCGTGAAGCGCTTGCTACGAATCAGGAAATTTGAGGAATTGAAATGGTGCTACGGATGTAATTCGAGATGTTTCCATGTGTAATTGGTTGGGGCTGTTGTTATGGCCCTGCAAAAGAATAATATGTTGTTTCAGCTTAGTAGCTGTGTTTCTGAGAGCCTTAAGGCTATGCTCAGGTAGTGATGATGCTTGCGATTGGTTATCACACGATGTCGATATGATGATTGAATGCTTGCCCGTATGTTGGGGGTGATGAATGGTTTGAAGGGAGGTTTTCTCAGAGTGTGATTTCGAGATTTCAGTATTTTAGTTCCGGAAGAGGAAAGGCATTTGGGTTATTAATGGTCCGGTTGGGGTTGATAAATTAGTAAGACTTGGTGTCTTAAAGTGAGATGGGATATGGTTTCTTCGGGTTGCGTGGGGTCAGAGTGTTGAGAAGAAGTATTGAAGAATGCGGTTGGCAGAGACCGTGAGGTGCAGTGGTTCAGTGCCGGGTAAGTGTTGATAATGAAGGCAGCTAGAGAAAGGTGATCTTCGGAGAGTTTGAAGTCGTGGTGATCTGCTGGTTTAAGAGCTACAGAGAATGATCCTGAAGTGAGGCTAGGCGGTGGTTCCATTTCTAGGAGGCCAAGTGTAAGAAGCGGAAGTCAAGCAGTCGCAAAGTGGGGGACGACAACATAGTTTGGAATTTGAAGATATTGTCGCGCATTTAATGGATGTCCATGAAGAGCGGACGGACGAGTAAAGTTGATAAATGAAGCAGGGCGTAGGATGGGGTATTGAAGTCACAGAGAGCGTGCATTTCAGCGTCGTTGGAAGGTGTCCGCGGGTGATTTCCACAGGTGGGTTATGTCCTGTGAATAGGTTAGCGGTGGCATGGTTGTCAAGTCTCTATGAGGGGTTCTAGTGGCCATTCGGTAGGAGGCAGAATGTGTGAATGATGCTAGAGAATTTGAGTATTTAGGGACTGCTAGTAAGAGAATTTGGAAGGATTGGACGGATTGGTTGAGCAAGATCATGTTAACAAAGGAGAAAGGATATCGGTAGGGTCTAGAGTGGTGCAAGGAGTAGCTTCGGGCTAAGTGGGGGAGTCCCACCATCTACAGTTGGGTTGTAGGATTGTCATCTCATGGTGTTGCAGATTGTCGGCATGTCGGCAAGTTATCACAGCTAAGGGAAATGAGTAAAATGATTATTGTGGGGATTTGATGAATGTGTGCAAAAGTTGGCCCTGTCAGACCAGGGTTAGGCTTTGGAAGATTCAGAATTTATGCTTAAGGCATAGGCGAGTTGTAAGGATAGTGACTCGGTCACGTGCTTCATTGAAAATGGTGTTCATGTGCTAGGAGAGCCTTGGAGTTGATTGTATTCGGGACCAGTCAGATTGGGTGACTCTCAATAGCGGTCCTGGTGAGTTCAAAAGTTAGGAATGCGGCGTTTAAGGGTTTCAGGCAGCAGTATGATCGAGAATCGAGCTTCTGCATAGTAATTTCTAAGAAAAAAAAAGATGGTTGGAATGTTCCATGATATGTTTCAGCGTGCAGAATAGTATTGGAGAAGTGAGAGAAATAAACTTCGGATTGTAGAAAGATTATCAGGAGAGTATGAGATGGGTTGCGGGATTTAGGTGGCATAATCTCGTGAATCAAGGTCACTCGAGATGAGTGAGGGTTTAGTTTTCTATGAGTTGAAGGGAGTTGCTATTATTCCTGAGGCAATTGAATATGGTTAAAAGAAGATAGACTGATTAGCCATGGTTGAAATGGCACATTTACGGCAGTGATCAGTTCCTTTGATGTGATTAAGTTATGCATGTGGTTTGTGCCTTTGTGTGCGGGGCTTGTCGGCCGTCATAATGGATTTCATGTAGGAGCATTTGAGTGCTATGGAATGTCAGGTGTAGGCGGATCCCGGAAGGGTTATGGTGGTATAGACTACTACTTAAGGATTTGCATGTTGGGTGATGGTGAGAATTCGCTCGTGTGTTGAGATAGTACTCTTGAATTGAATAAAGTAAAAGGTTTCTATATGATGAAGTTTCCACCCTATTGGTGGTTCAGAAGTTATGATGGAAGTCTTGCGCTACCTCATATTGGCATGTTAGGTGCAGTAAGCAGTATGTAACTGGGAGTGAGAGTTGAGATTTGCGATTCGGTGTTGACAAGGATGTCATAAGCTCGGATGAGCAAGGAAAAGTGATTTGAAAGTTCAGAGGAAGCTGGTGTTATCTTCAGTGTCACCTGAGATCGATATTGGTGAAAGAGGCTTTGTACCCTGGTCATGGGTTCTTGATGTGTTGTGCAGTATTAGTGTGGTCGGTGATGTGGATGTGCAGATTTGTTACCTGGTGTGGAAAGTCGTGGGAGCGTAACCACGAGAAGATTGTACAAGTGTGTCATGTAGTCACTTAATGGATTGAAGATTTGGACTGAGTATAAGGAAGTGCAATATTGCTTATTTGAGAATTTATGCCTGGAAGGCGTTCAGTTCATTTGGTTGTGGATTGTGGGGTGTTTGTCCCGACTATGATGGTTGTTCTTGTGTATTATGAGAGAAAGTGGGTTAATATGGACCCAGGTAAGGCTATTGGCCTAATTTGGTGCGAGAAAGGTAGACTCGATGCTTGTGGATGGATTTAAATATGATTATGTGCTTCATGTGAGGAAGATATGTTCATTTCAGTATAGCGCTCCTCAAGGAGGGGTGTTGGGATATCAGGTGTTGTTCCGTCTTCGTCAAATTCAGGTAATATTTGTGCCGTGTGAGTTGTGAAACGACATGATAATTTCCTATGTGTTGAGGTCCCGCGTAGTGGGGATGTTATGTGAGCAGGACAACTCTTGACATCCAGAGTATATATGTATATTGCACCTCAGTTGTGCTTGAGTTTCGTGAGCATATGGCTTTGTCAGTCTCCCCAGGATAGTATTATGCACTTAGCATGCTTGTGACCGATATTCAGTAATTTGTAATAGTGAGAAATTCAACTCTGTGTATATTTCGTTATGTGAGTTTTATGATGGGATCAGGTGGCACGCTGCCACGGGTATGTTATTGGGATCGGGTTGCCCGCCGCAACAGTGTGATGATGAGTAAGGTTCCTATATTTATTTTTCTTGTGGCTTATTTCCTATTTTCTGAGAAAAGTTCATATTAGTTGCGTGAGTTGAATAGTCCCTTCCTGACTCGTTTCTTATTATCATGTTTGAGTTATGGCCTACTGGCGCGATGTGGTATCATGTGAGGCTGTGGGTCATGTTTGGGGTGATTTGTTGTCTGAGAAGTTCATACTGGGTGAGACGAGATTATTGGATTAAGGATCAGTGCGGTAAGGTTATTTGAAGTGCATATTAAAGAATAAATACCACTATTCAGGTTCATAATGAGGTGATGATTCTAGTCAAGATGAGATATTCAATGATTTGTTAACTCTGCAGTTGGGTATGAATTTCTACACATCTCCTCCGTTGGGGTGGTATCTTCAGCATCATAACAGGATGTACGTATATATATCATGAGGTGCATTGGGAGCATCCGATTCGTGAAATTTTGGCTATTAAGGTTCGGGGAACGTCATTGTGGTTAGTTGATAAATTTTGCGGTGCATAGTGCTAATTCAGCAAAGGTATGCAGTTAAGTTCTGGTATATCGTGTGGTAGATGATAAGGTGTTTGTATATTGGAACTATGCCGGGCATAGAATTTCAAGTGTTGGAACTAGGTTCTGAGCTTATTATATGGATAAAAGAAGAAATCTTCAGATTTGATCAAGCTAATGTGCTCAACTGGGTTGTGGTAGCACGGCCAGGTGCTCGAGGTGTTAAATAGTGATTTCAGATAACTCCAGAGCTGTTCTTAGCACGTTCGAGGACGAACGTCTGTTTAAGTGGGGGAGAATGTAACGACCCGACCGGTCGTTTTGATCTCTAGCGCGTCGTTTGGCTGTTTGGGGTCATGAGCAGCTCCGTTCAGATATTATGACTTGCAGGTGTGGTCGGAATTGAATTTCAGAAAGTTGAGAGTTGATTTGGAAAGAAAATTCTCATTTCAGAAGCCTTAAGTTGGAAGAATCAACTAAGATTGGAATTTTGAGTAAACGACCTCCGAATCAGGATTTGAAGGTTCCTGCAGGTTCGTATGATGATTTCGGACTTGGGCGTATGTCCGGATCGGGTTTTGGATAACCCGGGAGCGTTTCGGCCTATATTATGGAAGATAGAATTTTAGAAGAATTTCATAAATTTGGGCTGTAAGGCATTTTAGTGTGATTGATGTCCGTTTAGGATTCAGAGCATGGGAATAGCTCCGTATGGTGATTTTGGAGTTGGGAGCGCGATCGGAAGTGAATTTGGAGTTTGTAGGTCATTTTGAAGTCATTTGGCTAAAGATAGAAATTTGAAGGTTTTTGAGAAATCCGACCGGAAGTGTAAATTTTGATATCGAGGTCGGAATATGATTCCGGAAGTTGAAGCACGTCCGTAATGTCGAATATGACTTGTGCGCAAAATTTGGGGTCAATTAGACGTGATTTGATAGGTTTCGGCATCAGATGTAGAATTTGAAAATTTCTAAGTTCATAAAGCTAGGATTTGGGTGCGATTAGTGGTTTCGATGTTGTTTGATGTGATTTCATGCCTCGAGCAAGTCCGCATTATGTTTTGGAACAGGTTGGTATAATTGGACGGGGTACCGGGGGTCTCGGGTGGATTCCAGGTGGTTAACAGATCAAGTTGAGAGTTTGAAGTGGTGGTCTGGCTGGGAGCACGAGTGCGATGGTATTTCCGCACCTGCGAAGTCACAGATGCAGGCTGTGGGGCGCAGGTTCGAAGTTGGCTTGAGTTGAGGAAAGCCGCAGGTGCGGAGGTTTGGTCACACCTACGGCATCACAGGTGAGAGTGTTGGATCGCAGGTGCGAAAAATGGCCTGGGCAGAATGTTTTAAAACCGAGAATTGTTAGCCATTTCTTCATTTCTTCTTTGGTTTGGTAGATTTTGGATGAGCTTCAAGAGAGGGTTTTCATCAGGAATCACAAGGTAAGTAACTCCTTCATGTTTCTAAGTTAAATACAAGGTTATTGCATGGAATTATACATGAAAATTGTGGAATAATTTGGAAAANTAAAGCTATGGGTAGAATTTACCTTCGAGAAATTTTGGGTTCTGGGCAAGTGGGCCCTAGGGCATTTTGGTCATTTCACTTAGTAGGGTTGGGAAATTATATAATTTGGAATTTTTGCAAATATTAGAGTATATTTCCATTGGTTTTCCGTGATTTGGATAGTTTTGGGGCGTTGTACGTCTGTTGGAGTCGTCGGAAGGGCTTGGAAGCCGGTTATGGAATTTCGGAGCGAGGTAAGTCTCCTTTCTAACTTTGTGAAGGGGAATTATCCCCCTAGATGAACTAATTAAGTATGTGTGACTATCTGCGGGGGCTACGTACGCACGAGGTGACGGGAGTCCATGCGTAGTTACTATTATGCCATGTCCAGGTAGCCTAGGACCCACTAGCATGCCTTACCTGTGATCTTGTCTGTGATATTAGACTGCTAATATAATCGAAATTGTAATTGAATGACTAAGGAAGATTAGAGTTTATTTTCTAAATCATCTAAAAAGAGAATTGATTTCCTTCGCGGGAAATTGTATTTCCGGATAAGGTTGTATTATTAAACATTATAAAAACTTGGCAAGTAAATTTCGAAAAAGGGATTTAAAGACTATTTTGTGGTTTTAAAAAGATAAATCTGTCATTTACTTGAGTATTTGTGTTCCCGACGTATTCGGGGTAGATTGTTGATTGTGCATGTCTGCATGTGACCGCTTCTCAATGTACATTCTGCGAGCGGAGTGTTATTTGCCCCACTCTCATGGGAGCAGGCCGTACGCCACGGCGGATTGAAAAATGCACTTATGGTACAGGGCGTTCGATCCTCGACAGTGCATAGATATGTTTATTTTATTGAAAGATGCACATATGGTTCGGGCCATTCGACCCTCGGCAGTGTATAGACATGATTATTATATTGAGAGGTGCACTTATGGTACGAGCCGTTCGACCCTCGGCATTGCACAGAGATGATTATTTTATTGAGAGGTGCACTTATGGTACGGGTCATTCGATCCTCGGCAGTGCACATAGATGATTATTATGACGGCTCAGGCCGGTTGTCCTTATTCCGTATGCGCATGCTAAATTTTTAAATGTTTTTCATGGATTTTTTTAAAGTGATAAGATATTTGGGGGAAAACAAAGAGGAAATTATTTATTTAAAATATTTGGGGGAAAATGAGGAAGTGATAACTGTTTGTTTACTTACGGTATTTACTTGGATTTCAGAGCCTTATATATACTGCCACTTTACTACCTTTACATGCCTACCGTGCTCATCATATGCTGTTAATTAATTTGCTGGTCCTTACTGAGTGTCTAATTCGACCTCTCTGAGGTTAGGCAGGTGACTTACTGAGTACACATTATTTTTGTACTCATGCTACACTTGTTGTGCATTTTTATTGCACAGGTACCCTCATAGTTACATGGATGGTTGGAGACTTAGGCGAGCTGCACCATCCGGAGGCGATCTGTAACTGACAGAGTCTCCCTCGTACTGTATTTATTTTTATTTTAAGTTTCCTTGTCCAATTTGTATTTCGGACAGACTTTGTGATGGTTGTATAAATTCTTAGAAATCACTCATGTACTTGTGACAGCGTAATTCCAGTTTAATTGCCATAAAATGCCAAGAAATAAGACTTGATCATTTTGAAGCATTGGTTATGGTTCCTTGGGTCGTATTTGATGTCCCGGAGAAATTTGATGCGATCCGATACCGGCTCCGTACAAAGTTGTCCGGCCTGGACCATGGCAGGCGATAATACATGCACGTCTAGGGGAATTCAAGTTTAATTGCCATAAAATGCCAAAAAATGTAACTTCATCATTTCAAAGCGTGTGTTATGGTTCCTTATGTTGTATTTGATGTCCCGGAAAAATATCATGCTATTCGGTACCGACTCCGTACCAAGGCGTCCGTCCTGGACCATGGCAGGCGATAATAAAGGCAAGACTGGCAAAATTCCAGTTTAATTGCCATAAAATGCCAAAAATGTAACTTGATCATTTCAAAGTGTTGGTTGTGGTTCCTTGGATCGTATTTGATGTCCCGAACAAATATCATGCGATCCGGTACTAGCTCCGTACCAAGGCGTCCGATCTTGACCATGGCACGCGATAATACAGGCACGACTGGCGGAATTCCAGTTTAATTGTCATAAAATGCCAAAAAATATGACTTGATCATTTCGAAGTGTTGGTTATGGTTCCTTGGGTTGTATTTAATGTCCCGTACAAATATCATGTGATCCGGTACCGTCTACGTACCAAGGCGTCCGGCATGGACCATGGATGGCGATAATACAGGCACAACTAGCGGAATTCCAGTTTAATTGTCACAAAATGCCAAAAAATGTGACTTGATCATTTCGAAGTGTTGGTTATGGTTCCTTGGGTCGTATTTTATGTCCCGGAACAATATCATGCGATCCGGTACCGGCTCCGTACCAATGCGTCCAACCTTGACCATGGCAGGCGATAATACAGGTACGGTTGGCGGAATTCTAGTTTAATTGCCATAAAATTCAAAAAAATGTAACTTGATCATTTCAAAGCGTTGGTTATGGTTCCTTGGGTCATATTTGATGTCCCCGAAAACTATCATGCGATCCGGTACCGCCTCCGTACCAAGGCGTGCATCTTGGACCATGACATGCAATAATACATGTACGAATGGCAGAATTCCAGTTTAATTGTCATAAAATGCCAAAAAATATAACTTGATCATTTCGAAGCATTGGTTATGGTTCCTAAGGTTGAATTTAATGTCTCGGACAAATATCATGTGATCCGGTACCGGCTCCATCCAAGGCGTCCGACCTGGACCATGGCAGGCGATAATACAGGCACGACTGGCGGAATACCAATTTAATTTCACTAAAATGCCAAAAAATGTTACTTGATCATTTCGAAGCCTTGGTTATGGTTCCTTGGGTCGTATTTTCTGTCCCGGACAAATAACATGTGATCTGGTACCGGCTCCGTACCAAGGCGTCCGGCCTGGACTATGGCAGGCGATAATACAGGCACGACTGGCAGAATTCCAGTTTAATTGCCATAAAATGCAAAAAATGTAACTTGATCATTTTGAAGCATTGGTTATGGTTCCTTGGGTCGTATTTGATGTGCCGGATAAATATCATGCGATCCGGTACCGGCTCCGTACCAAGGCGTCCGGCCTGGACCATGGCAGGCGATAATACATGCACGACTGGCGAAATTTCAGTTAATTGCCATAAATTGCCATAAAATGTAACTTGATCATTTCGAAGCGTGTGTTATGGTTCCTTGGGTCCTTCGCGAACACAGAGAAGACCTCGCATTCTCGATGAAGGAAAATTTGAGCTGGGTAAATTTTTTCTTTGCATTCGCATAAAGGAGCTCGCGATCATGAAGCTCTGGGCCACTGGTCTTTGCATCCACGAAGGGTAAGGCGAGCTGGGGGGAGACCAGGTTGATGGTCTTCCCGTTTGCGAAGAGGCCCTCGTGTTCGCAATGGTCATGCCAGGAAAGAACTCGCCTTCGCGAGCCTTGGATTGCGTTCGTGATGTGCCATTTTTTAGTGCCTTGGCCGCTTGTGGATGCAAATACTTCATATGGTACGATGATGAAATGTCCGAGCTAAGAGGGTTATACGGGATCTGTGTTAGAGTGTTAATAGAACTGAGAAAACAATTGAGCGCAAAAAATTGGTTATTTGTTGTTATTGTGGTGTTGTTTTTATGCAATTTGCTTTGTTGATGCATGTGGTTAGTTGATATTTTTTTGGATTTTCTGATTTAGGGAAGTTTTTTTTATGTTGTTGGAGTTGTTGCTCATGTTTGATGTCTATTTAGGTGAAGAACAATGTAGGAATTGTATGTGGGTAGTAGAAATTTGGTATTTTTTTAATATACACTATCTTGTTATGAATGAAATAGCAATGACCTATTTTTTTTCCAATTATGTTCAGCTGCACTTTCATATTATGTTACGAATGAAATGCAAATTTATATTTATGAACTGAAAGCATAACTACCCAAACATTTTATTGCATAATGTGATCAACTAGTTGTGATGATCCGATAGGTTATTTTGAGTAGTAGCATTTATTTTTGTATTTTGAGACCTCTATTATCTCCATTTAATGTTTTTTGATTTGCGTGCATGGTCCGTATCGTTTTCCAGAAAGTGTTTACGTAAAAATTTGAAGAAAAAGTGATTTTAGGCTTAAAATTACACTTGAGTTGATCACGATCAATATTCTTGGTAAACGATCTCTGATCGGTGTTTTGATGATTTTGGTAGGTTCATATGGTATTTTCAAGCTTGTACGCACGTATGGTTGGGGTCTAAGGTTAACCACACACGTTTCAGCGCATTATGTGTAAAATTGAGAAAATTGAGTTTAAGTTGAAAATTCTTTTCTGATGATTAATTCTTGTTATATGATGTTATTTTGATGATTTGAGGTAGCAATCAAGTTTTTATAATGTTATCTTGCGTGTATGTTCAATATGGAGCTTGAGGTGCTCGAGTGAGTTTCAAGTGTATATCAGAGGAGTTTGGTTGGTTCAGATTGCTGGTGCAATGTTGGTTGTAGTGTTAATCTGCAGATCTCGTATTTGCGACCTCACTTTTGCAGTCCAATGATCACATTTGCGATAAGGGGCTGATGGGTTGGTACTTTGCTTTTGCGAATATTTGATCCCATTTATGGACTACGGAGTTCGTGTTTGCGACCTTTGAATCTCTTTTGAAACTTGGAACTGGGGGCGGGCGCTTCACAATTGCGAAGCTTAGCTCGCATTTGCGGTTGAGGGTGTATTGCGTTTGCGAGATTTTTGTCGCAGCCACTTTTTTGCATCTAAACACTGATCGTATATGCGGTCAATGTGTCATACTTGCAGGCATCGAATTTGCGAACAAATGTTTGGAACCTGATCCACTAATTATTTTTTGGATCTTAGAGGCTGGTTGACAAAATGAGTGGGAACCTGGTTTAATGACATGACAGTTTAATGGTTAAGAACAATAATCAATCTGGAAGGAGTACATACCTCGATGTCAAATAACTAGGTTCTTTGACTTGTTTCCTCCGTGTTGGCTGTGACACATTTTCTACACCAGACTTTTGTCTTCCGATTACACATCCATTCTTTAGAGTCCTGGTCATGGATGCATACCTGTTACAATATAAGTCTGAGTTAGATATTTTTCAACACATTTGCTTACTGAATACATTATTTATCCATAGTTAGTCATTGAGGGAAGTCAAGAGTGTCAGTCCATTTTGATTAAATCAAGCTCCAAGCAATTCCTTTCAATCTGATACCTGTTAAAAGCTCTGGTGAATATAGTAGCAATTTGATATTCTATTAGTCAAAGCTCCATAGTTATGTGCCCCTTTCTAAAATTGTCTCTCAAGAAGTGGTGACTCATATTAATGTGTTTGGTTCTCTTGTGGTGGACCGGATTCTTGGCTTTATTCATTGCACTTGTATTGTCACAACATATGGTAACTTTTTTAATCAGCATTGCATAATCTTCCATTTGTTCTTTGATCTATAGCAATAGACCATAGTATGATGCAACATCTACATACTCAGCTTCAATAGTTGATAAGGCTACAAAATTCTGTTTCTAGCATGCCCATGAGATTAGACATGATCAAAGAAAGTGCGCCGTTTATGTGCTTTTCATGTCCACCAAGTATCCAGCATAGTCAACATCTGCATAACCAATCAATTCAAAGGAGTCTCTTGTTGGATATCAAAGAACTAGGTCTTGAGTACCCTTGAGATATCTTAAAATTCTTGTAACGGCCTTCAAATGTGATTCTTTTGGACTAGATTGGAACCTTGCACACAGCCCCACACTGTACAAAATGTCAGGTCTACTTGCAGTCAAGTAGAGTAGGGAACCTATCATACCTCTGTACTTATTTTCAGCGACAGGAAAATATGATTCATTCATATCCAATTGGTTGTAGTAACAATATGAGTCAATTTCAATAACCTTTTGATGTACTTCTGTTGGTGTATCATAGTTCCTTTATCTGTCAGCTTAACTTGGAGTCCATGAAAGAAAATCAATTCTCCCATCATGCTCTTTTCAAATTCATTTCCCAAGAGTTCAACAAATCCATTACAAAGTGATTCACTTGTGGCTCCGAAGATGATGTCATCAACATATATTTTCACTATCGGCAAGGTTCTTACCACTCTTTAACAAAAACAACATCTTATCAAATTTGCCTCGTGAGAACCTATTCTCCAGGAGAAGTTTTGACAATCTTTCATACCATGCTCTTGGAGCCTGTTTTAACCCATGCAATGCCTTGTCCAACTTGCACACATTCTATGGAAATCATCACTTTCAAAACCTGGAGGTTGTCGAACAAACACTTCTTCCTTCAAGTATCCATTAAGGAAGGCACTCTTGATATCCATTTGATATAGCTTGAAACCTTTGTATTATGAAAATGCAATAAGAAATTGAATTGACTTCATCCTAGCCACATGAGAAAATATTTCATCATAGTCAATTCCTTCTTCTTGATTATATCCCTGTACAATCAATCTAGCTTTATTTTTGGTACATGATCATCCAACTTGTTCCTGAAACCCACTTGGTTCTAATAACTATTTTGTCCTTTGGGCTGGGAACTGGGTCCCAAACTTTATTTCTCTCAAACTGATTTAGTTCTTCCTGCATAGCCACTATCCATTCTGCATATCCAATAGCTTCTTTGATGTTCTTAGGCTCCACTATGGATATGTATGATGAGAAGGCAATCATATTCCAAAATGTTGATCTTATTACCATTCCGGAGTCAACATGGGTAAGCACATTTGTTAGAGGATGGGAGCTTCGATGCTTCCATCCCCTGGCATGAGATCTTTGATTCTTAGTGTTCTTTTCATGTTCAGCAGTGGTAGCCGGTACTGCAGTTTCACCTTGATTCTCTTGTGATGTTCCCCCTGTCTATGATACTTATTGAACTGTTTCCGAAGGACCTGGTTCATATCTGGAACAACGTCTAGTACTTCATGGTATGTTTTTTCGTCATGATTTTCAGCTGGTCAAAACATACCATCATCAACAATGTCATGCCCTGAGGCTGGGGGATGGGGGGGGGGTGCGAGACCGGCACCCGGTGTCTCACCTATCCTTGCGTACCAACTTGCGACTAAGAGACTCTGAACATATAATGTCATACCTAGTCCACGGGCTACATTGCAAGACAATTTGCGAACGCTGAATAAAAGTCAACATAAAGCTGGCCGATAAGGCCGTCATAAATACTTCAGCTGATAACCCACAAAATATACATACAAGGCCTACAAGCCCAGCATACTGCGCTAACTGACTGAACATGTATACAAGCCTCTACAGATGGACGTATTGTGATCAGAATAGATCCCCGACCTACCCATAACATATGGATAAATATATATACAAGATGTATATAAAACTCTAGACCCGGCAACTCCCAAGGACGTGGAGCTTACCGATAAAGCTGAACTCGGGAAAAACCTAATGCGGAGGTCTACCCGTCTGTCTGTCTGAACTTGCACGTATGAAATTCAACATCCCCAGAAAATGAATGTCAGTATGAAATAATGTACTGAGAGCTAAAACAGAACTGATAATACAATAACTGAAGTAACTCGGAGTGAAAGATAATCTGAAGATATGCTTACCTACTGATACTGACTCAAATCTATCAACATAGTATGTAAAATAGTTTCCCGGCCCTATAAGGCTCAGTATATATAACTGCTCTGCCGTAGTAGGCTCGCTCAAAGGCGCTCGACCATAATAGGATCGGTATAAAATTTACCATCTGATATGAGGTTGCCAAATAGGAGCATGCCTATCGATTATAGCTCGATGGTGGTGAAAATACTATAATACTGTATATATATATATATATATATATATATATATATATATATATATATATATATATATATATATATATAGAGAGAGAGAGAGAGAGAGAGAGAGAGAGAGAGACACTCTGCTCTCTTGAGTGGAAAAAGACAATACTCAATGGAATATAAGGTGCCGATAAGGGAGAATACTGTAACATATGAGACTGGGATAATGTATATAAATTCGGGAGTATGAACTTCTCTTTATGCTTCGTTATCAAACACATGTAATTACGAGATCCTGCGAAAATGAAGGAAGTCTTAGCTTTAACATACCTGAACTGATTCTCTTGACAATTCCTCTAACACACGTTAATTACGGCAAAACATGTAACGACGGACCGAAGTAGGGGAAAATCCGTATGATATTCTTGAGAAAGATTGTACTGTGCTCCCTTAGAATTTTTATTTCACGTTGCAATAGCATTGAAAAGGGTCGTATGAATTCTTTTTTGTAGAATTCCATCTGTAATCTCCAACAAGCATTTCCATTCCTTTAATGATGTATGGATGTTATTTTGCTTAATTTAGAAAAGTCTTATGCCTTTCCAATAAAGAGATCAAGAAAAGGTAATTCTTCAAGGCATTATATCTTCATTCCATATCCAAGAATCCTTACGTGTAAACACGGTATCATATGTCTTAAGACTCATTTTGCATATTTTACCAGTTTGGCTTAGCTTATGCCTTTGGCAGCCTCGAAAAAATCATTATCCACTTAATTCCATAATTATGCCTACAATTAATCAATTATTCACATAATTAAGAATTATCTCAAATTACTTAAAATACTACTCACTTTTAACACACTTTATACATCCTACTACGATGGTCATGTGGTACCTTGTATGACACTAGTCCATAAATACCAGGTATATAGCTCGGACCGTATTTTATCCCAAAATGTCAAACTTCGACGAAATTCACTTTTCTTCGATTTGCTTACCCTCTCACCTTCACGAACTTACTCATCACTTTTTTGAAGTAGCGTAATGCTTATAATTTCCAAATAATCTCATACCCGAACTTACGTCGATTAACTTACGATGAAACTTTAACGTACGAAAATGCTGGGATGTAACATCTCATTTCCGAGCTTATATCAATTTACTTATGGAGTACTTCCACGTACGAGAACATGGGGTGTAACATCATTCCCACCTTTGGAACATTCGAGATGCACTTATCATTTTCATAACTTATATCTTCTGAATACTCTACTACTCTCCTTGCCATCTAGGAAATTGTTCTGTGAATAATTCCAAAGGCCAGGGCATTCCCCCCTTTAGGCCTCTTTTTCACACCATTACTTGTAGTCGGAATCCTTCCAATATCGTAACTGTTGCTACCTTCTATTATGCAGCCTGTACGACACTGACTTTGTACATGCGCCTATGCAACTCTTCTCTCCTTTTTGCTCCAGCTTCTAGCCAATCTCTAGGCCTCACATTGCAAACATATACATAGCTTGATAAAATGTCCCTCTGGGCATCTATAGGTATTCTGAAGTTCTTCGCTCGGTACGTTGTCGAACTTACGAATATTGCTATGCCTTATTTCATAGATCCGTTTATCCATATGTATGAATTTACTGCATCTAGGTAGGTCATACTATACCATAACTCTTACATTGATTTATTGTTACTGAGGTCTGCTACCAAACTCCAGGTTACTCTCGTTGCCTATCCTTAAGACTGATGGCCTAATCTCATCTCTTTGTAACTTTTATCCATCCATTGTTGATTCACCTCAATATTTATCTACAATCTACCACTGATAACTTGAAACTTCTTATGGAATCACTAGGGCTGACGTCTCATCGGGGAACATCTGAAATGATTAGACGGATCCACCGGGGCGGATACCATGCTTCCATGACCGTGTTCCATAGCATCCCAATGTGATTTACCTTATGTGGGTATTTTAATTCCGTACAATTCATGAATTCCTTCTTTTTTTTTTTCAAATCATTACTCAATCGAAGGCAAAACGTCATCCTTTATCCATCACAATTACACCCTCATTATACTACTAGGGCAACATTCCATCTCTCCCAAATATTATTAGTATTAGACTCCTTTAAGTTTGTTCAGGCTATGTTGAGCTTTCTATAACTTAGAGAAACCATTAACTCTCTTATTTTCATGGGCGTAATCCTGAGGACTTATCCATTTGTCGTCACCTTCTCACATGCCCTTTCTTATCCTTACTCCTGTCATAAAACCTTGTCGCTTTACTATACTTTAACTTGCAACCTATACATATCTATTTATACTAATCGCAACCTCCCTTCAACTTGCTTGCACCATAGATTTTCTTTGGTTATTCTAGAACATCAAGCGAGACATCACATTATCTCTAACTCTTCTTTACTCTCTTGGCTAGGTCTCTCGGTACCTAGAAACCACAGGCTGGAAGATATGCCACTGACGAAGCTGCTATCATTTCTGGATATTGAATCCTAGCGCTTCTAGACTTTTATCTGAAGTATGGACCATTCACATCCTTTTTCACTTGAGTATTTCACACGTTGTTTACCTTTACCTTAAAATCTCGCATCATATCTTCTATCTCTTCATGACCTCCCTTTCACATAGGTATAATTCACATCCACAACTTGAAGCTCTTATTATAACACTTGTACCTTTGGCACATACACGATCCGGTGAGAGCTTCATATTGACTTCTTATGAGGCTGGTACTTTTCTAAGTGACTTTATCGTAGAGCCGTTATAGAATATGGTTGTTTTATTATCTCTCTTGCACCTCTGATATTAACAGTGATTCTGCTATGTTATAAATCATGATTCCTATAATTTTCTAGGTCCAATAATTGAATTCCTGATTTGTTTGGTTGATGTAACTCTTTAGTTTCCTCTTCCTTCCGATCAGCCTTCATGTAGGCTTAAGCTATCTTCCGATCTGCGGCTCCTGGTATTAGTTATTACTTTATCCTTTCATGGGTGCTATGGAATATCCATGATGTAATTTTCTAAAAATTCAATCATTTGTCTATGACTTGGGCTCAATTCTTTCTTTTAACTTATGTTGGAGTCTTCTACGGCCATATGATGTCAGTATATATGCTGCATGGATAATATTCCGAAATATCAAGTGCAGTCATAACGTAACTACTCTAGATCATTTATCAAATAATTCCTTTCATTCCTTCTCAACTTTCTTCAAATGTAAGAAATTACTTTTCATGTTCTTTCTGTGCCCTTGTTGCGTGCATACTTAGCTTATCTTAGTTCCCACGCATGCCGGAGTTTTTGTGCAACTTCATATGATCTCGAATACTACTTTTGGTTATTCTTCCCGTTTAGTAGCCACGGTAGGTGCCACTTTCTCATGGAGTGCGTACAATGTTGGTCTGAGACTGTTTTTACATGACCATTTCTCCTTCAAGTTACCATGTTTAGGTTGAAGCCCTCTTCCTTATTTATTCAGCTAGTCTTTCATTGTAGTACTTAGGGAGGACCTTCTGACTCTTGTAAAGCTGCGAGATTATTATATCGTATCCGATGGAATTTTTTTAATGTCCTTCCTCGTCTATAATTATCCGTAGTTACCTACCTCCACACCCATGTGCTTGTAGGATTGATTCTGAACTAATATTTTGACTGTCTTCCCAGTGGCATTCTCTCTTATTTTCGTAACGCTCATACGGTACCGTTAACTACCCCAACTCCTATCTGAATATTTCTCAAGGATTACAATATCATAATTGCGAGATTGAATTCCGCACGTTGGGGTTCATTATGTTCATCTGGCACGATCTGTTGATTTGTCTTATCCTCTTGTCTAGCCATAACTAGGCTCTTCCTGAATCAACTACTTACTACTCGTTGGCCCATTCTCATATCAATATTCCACGTAATCTTTCTTGGGTTATTTCCTTTGTCTTAACTAACATCTCCTACTGGCTCCTTATTTATCAATAACATCTCGAGCAGGAAACCTTACTTCCTCTCCTTGACACCGTGTTTGCATAATGTTCTGGACTCGTAGAATATCTGTAGGCTTTGAATTGGTGCAATTTCATCCCTTTCTCATTTATCGCGTTCCTTCTTTACCACTCCATAGTTACTAGAACCACTTAATTCTGACTTAATATCACGTTACTCCATATTACCACCTTTAGGAGAGTACTAAGAGTTGGAGCTACGAAAATCTACCTATAGATGTTTTACCTCTTCATTTTTGGCATCTTTTCACATCATCGATCACCCTTACTCGCCTTGCTGTAATGCTTCTGCACTACGGATAACAAAATTCCTTACTTGTGAGGGTGACAATTACTATAATTGGCACATACAGTCTCTTAAGCTTAACTTTGCTCACATTGATTGCTTTAGGGAAGTGTCTTCCAGAATGACCATTCTCTGAATTTATCATGAATCTTCTTCTGTTGTCCATTTTGTTATCGCCAGAACGAAATCTGAAATTTTCATGATGTCGACCACTATCAAATCACTCAGCCCCTAATTCATGTTTAGTTTATCTCTTTCACCAGCCCATATTGATTTCTATTATTCTGAGGTCTAACTTTTCCTTCTGGTGTCGCGTTAGAGTCACAAACTTATTTCTGGAAATGAGGATATGACTTTATGGCCTATACTCTTTTGTTGTCTCAAGGCCTGTCACTTCTCGTCTTTTCCTTCCCTTGGCTATAGACTCTATAATACTGTCCATTTTTTTTATCTTCCGTTGTCATCCATGTATCACGTCTCACTCATAATTCTCCATTAACTCTATTCTTATTTCATGCTAACATTTCTGTCAATCACTTTATTCAGAAACTTCAACAAGACATTCTTTTGTTTTTAGCTCCCCTTGCTCCATCCACAGGCTCTTCGGGTTGCCTAACATTCTCTCCCTCCTAGGGATGGGGGACATACCAAGGTAATATTTATCCCTTCTAGGCTTCCAGTGCCTACGTTTGTAGTACTCACATCCAGATGTACTATTTTAGAGTGCACCATCTGGGTGTCTCACAAGGATATTTATTAGCATATTTGCAATATCCTTCGGAAATGTCAACCAACGCAAAAAATCCACCCATCATTTTGGATCACTCTAACCCCAGCCGGATCTTAATATCCATCATTTTCTTATACTACTTTTGTTATTGTTGAAGGTAACTCAAAAAGCTTATATTCCTCTGCCTGAATTGTACATACTAATAATCTTCAGTAACTGGGCGCCTCATACCATTCTTCATCCTGCTTTTTTTACTTGTTGAAACTTGTATCTATCTTCTGAATCTCTCATTGCCTTTCACCATAGGGGTGGATAGATATTCTTGCCTTAAGGCTCCTTATCAAGAGGCTTACACGTCTTAGTACACACATGATCTACTGAAGACCTTATATTTACTCATCATAAACATCATGAAAAATTGATTTCCTCTGACTCAACTCTTCCATAGCCACATTCAATCTCTTACCAACATAGGTATCGTCTTGTTACTAATGAAATAGAAGTTACGAGTTTGAATTCTTATAAGTGAGCTCTACCACACGATCTAGAGTAATAAGAAAGAGTGACAATCCTAAATTCCATGTAGCCTCCTGCTTATAGGTGTGGTTCACTACACACCCATAAATAAGACTCTACTAGACAAGGCTTGTATACTCCCAAGGACAAAAATGCTCTGATACCACTTTTGTCAGGCCCCGAGCCTGGGGGGTAGGGGGAGGGGGTGAGACTGGCACCCGGTGCCTCACCTATCCTTGTATACCAACTTGCAACTAAGGGACTCGGAACATATAATGTCATACCTTGGCCATGGGCCACTGCAAGACAATTTGCGAACGCTGACTAAACATCAACATAAAGTTGGGCCGACAAGGCCGTCATAACTACTTCAGCTGATAACCTACAAAATATACATACAAGGCCTACAAGCCCGACATACTGCGATAACTGACAGGATATGTCTAAAAGCCTCTACTGATGGATGTACTATGATCGGAACAGAGCCCTGACCTAACCATAACATATTTACATATGATGTACATAAAACTCTAGACCCGGCAACTCCAAAGAGCGTGGAGCTTACTGATAAAGCTGAATTCAGGAAACACCTACTGAAGAGGTCTACCCGTCTATCTATCTGAACCTGCACGCATGAAATGCAATGTCCACAGAAAAGGGACGTCAGTACGAAATAATGTACTGAGAATGTAAGTCAACACAATAACTGAAATCTGACCTGAACTGATAATATAATAACTGAAAGTAACTGCGAGTCAAAGATAATCTGAAGATATGCTTACCTGTTGATATTGACTCAACTCTCTCAATATAGTAAGAAAAATAGCTGTCCATCCCTATAAGGCTCGGTATATATAACTGCTCTGCCGTACTAGGCTCACTCATAGGCGCTCAGCCATACTAGGCTCTGTATCTCGGCCATTCTGGGCTCGCTCATAGGCGTTAAGCCACAATAGGCTCGATATATATCTTACCATCTGATCAGAGGTTTCCCAATAGGGGCCTGCCCATCGATTATAGCTCAATGGTGGTGAAAATAATGTACTGTTGTATATATATGTTGACCCTCTGCCCTCTTGACTGGAAGAAAACAATACTCAATGGAATATAAGGTTCCGATAAGGGAGGATACTGTAACTTGTGAGACTAGGATAATGTATATAAATTCGAGAGTATGAACTTCTCTTTATGCCTCGTTATCAAACACATGTAATTACGAGATCATGCCAAAATTAAGGAAGGTCTTAGCCTTAACATACCTGAACCGCTTGACAATTCTTCTAACACACATTAATTACGGCAAAACATGTAACGACAGATCGAAGTAGGGGAAAATCCGTATGATATTCTTGAGAAAGATTGCACCGTACTCCCTTAGAATTTGTATTTCACGTTGCAATAGCATTGAAAAGGGTCACATGAATTCTTTTTTGGAGAATTCCATCTGTAATCTCCAACAAGCATTTCCATTCCTTTAATGATGTAGGGGTGTTATTTTGCTTAATCTAGAAAAGTCTTATGCCTTTCCAATAAAGAGATCAAGAAAAATTAATTCAGCAAGGCATTATATCTTCATGCCATATCCTAGAATCCTTACGTGTAAACAAGGTATCATATGTCTTATGACTCATTTTGTATATTTTGCCACTTTGGCGTAGCTTATGCCATGTGGCAGCCCCAAACAGATCCTTATCCACTTAATTCCATAATTATCCAAAAAATTAATCAATTATCCACTTAATTAAGAATTATCTCAAATTACTTCAAAACAACCTGTGTACCTTTTCCATCCAAAAGGTTAAATTCGACAAAGATGATATGAATGCTTTGTTCAACACATTTTGTTCTTTTGTTATACACCTTATTGGCCTTACTTTGTGGTGATTAACCTTGCAAGAAACCCTCATCACTCTTAGAATTAAACTTTCCTAAAGCCTCTTTTCCATTGTTGTGTTCAAAACACTTGCTTCCGAAGGCTCTTAGGTCGGTTACCTTTGGTTTTTGCCTTGTAGTAAATCACTGGGGTCTTCTAAATTATTGTCCTAATCATGCATCTATTTATAATGTAACATGTAATGTTTACAGCTTCAGTCCAGAAGGTCTTAGGAAAACCTACTGATTAGCATGGTTTTGGCCATGTCATCTAGAGTTCTATTTTTTCATTTAACAACACCATTTTGCTGTGGGATTAAGAGTAGAGAAATTATGAGCAATACCATTTACAGTGCCGAATTCAAGGAAGTTAGCATTTTCAAACTCAGTTCCATGGTCAGATCCAATGCAAGCTACATGCCAATTCATCTTTCTTGGCAGTGTCACACCCCGAACCTGGGCGTGGACGTAACACGACACTCGGTGCATGACTACATGTGACCGAGTGTCACGACCCCAAACCAACAAAGGTCGTGATGGCGCCTATCGTAACTAGGCTAGCCCTCTAACATAAGGAAATCAACATTTTTCCGTTTATAATACATATATCCTTATATTCCGATAAAGATTTCCTTTTTAAGACAAGTTCAACCAGTAAATAATAACCCAAATGATCAAAATCTAACATCGACCCAGACCTCTGGAGTCAACTGTCAGGAGCATCTAGGACTATAAATACAATGTATAATAAAGTAATTTGCTACTACAAAAGTCTAAAGTATGAAAGACAAAACTATGAACTGAGAAAAGGAAAGGAGGTGAGCTGGGGATGCTGAGCAGCTACCTCGATTCTCGAACAAACTCCAAGCACGTCCGAAAATCAACTAGTGAGATGGTCCGGTACCTGGATCTGCACACAGAGGTGTAGGGAGTAACGTGAGTACACCAACTCAGTAAGTAACCAAAGTAACTTAAAAGCTTGATAGCAGTGATGAGCATTTAAAATCATAATTTCATAAAAATAGGTGCCAGTGAACACAGATAGAGTAAATAAAAAGTCCACATTTTTTCAAATACTTTGAAACTCCAGTTTCCCCCCATTTAAACTTGCATAAAACATTAAATCCGAGTTTAATAAGGAGACTCGGTGTAAAATGAGTGAAAATAAATAATCTCAAAATTTATAGCCTTTCGGGCACAATATCACTCATAAATAGGGTCTCTCAGTCACTCGTAACTCCACTAGCACAGTCCAAGCTCACACTCATCACTCTCACTCAACAGGTACCATGAATACACATAACTGTTGCGGCGGCAGCCCGATCATACACACACACACACACACACACACACACACACACACACACATATATATATATATCTATATATATATATATGATGCAACATGCAGCCCGATCCATATACATACGTTGCGGTGTGCAACCCGATCCATATAATAGTCGACTGCGCCCACTGGGATGCACATACTCCGGAGGGGCTCCTACAGCCCAAGCGCTATATTGCTGCGGCGTGCAGCCCGATCCAATATATATATTGATGAGGCGTGCCATCCGATCCATATATATATATATATATATATATATATATATGTTGCTGCGGCGTGCAGTCCGATCCATATATAACATATATTGTTGCGGCGTGCAGACCGATCCATATATATAATCTATATTTCCACGGCGTGCAGCCCGACCCACATATAATATATAGCACAACATTGTTNTATCCTCACATACTCGGCTCTCGTCCTCACTTATTCATCCTCACGAGCCACCCGGGAAACTCATTTCAACTCACGGGACTCAGCCCCAAATACCTCTTAGAGTTTCAAAACAGTGTGATAACGGTGAAAATAACAACAAGTAGAAAACATGACTGATTTCACAATTGTTCTATCAGGATAGTGTGAGAATAGTGTAAAAGTACCTCTGAGGGTCTAAACAAGTCGGGACAAGGCCCCAAACATGTCTTACAGCCCATAAACAAGTATAAATTTCTAAAATACAAAATGTCGTAAGGTTTCAAATTGAATAGGCGGCTTAATAGTCACTACGGGACGGACCAAGTCACAGTCACTATCGGTGAACGCCCACATGCTCGTCACCTAGCATGTGTGTTACCTCATTTACCAAAACAATATAAAATACCAGGGTTTCATACCCTCAGGTTTAGAATTACAATCATTACTTACCTCAAAATAGTCCAAAAACTGCTCCGCGATGCTCTTGCCCCTCAAATCGGCTCCCAAATGCTCCGAGTCTATCAAAAATCAGATCAATAACATCAAAATAAGCTAGGGAGATGAACCCCAATCGAAAACTATCAAAATTAGGCACAATTCCCGAAATTTGCCAAACCCGCCCCCCCCGAGCCCACGTCTCGGAATTCGATAAAATTTACACCACAATAATCCTCATCCTCCCACGATTTTAAAGTCTCTTAATCACAATCTCTAATTACCCATTTTCCTTCCTTAACTCTTACCAATTTCATGACTAACAGTAGAAAAATCATCACAAACACAAGAGACGAGGTCCAAGTAACTTACCCAATCGATAACCTTCAATTTCCTCTGAAAAAACATAGCTCGAAGCTCCAAACCCATCCACAAATGGTGAAGAATGGGTGAAATTTCACGAAGCCACCCTTTTATACTCTCTGCCCAGTGATTTTTGCACCTTCGGAAGATTTTCTGCACCTGTGGACCTGCACCAGCGGTCCCAGGTGCGCACCTACGAAAATGACTTAAGTCCGAACTTCCGCACCTGTAGCCCTCTTCTCGCACCTGCGGGCTCGCAGGTGCGACCAGGCGTCCGCACCTGCGCTCCTTGTCCAGGTCCCCCTCTTCCGCATCTGCACTAGGACCATTGCACCTGCGGCCATCGCACCTGTGGCTCCCTATCCGCAGGTGCGGCCACACCAGTAAAATGGCACCAGCAGCAGCTTTGCTGCAAATTCCTGAATCCAAAAACCTTCGTTAACCATCCGAAATCAATCCCGAGCCCCCTCGGGGCCCCAACCAAATATTCCAACACGTCCCCTAACCTCATTCAAACTTAGTCGGGCCCTCTTAACACCAAAAACAACGCAGAAACACCAAAATCATATCAAATTCAAGCCTATATTTTTGGAATTTCTAAATTTCACCAAGGATGCCGAAACCATCCAAAACACATCCGATTAACCTAAAAATTTGCACACGTATCAAAAATGACATTACGAACCTGCTCCAATTTCTGGAACTCCATTTTGACCCCGATAGCCTATTTTCCACTGCCGACCGGAAATTGCCAAAAATAAGCTTTCGCCAATTCAAGACTAATTCTACACCGGACATCAAAACCACATTCCGAACACATTCCTAAGTCCCAAATCACCTAACAAAGCTATCCGAGCGATAAAATTCACATTCCGAAGTCGTTTACCAGGAAGTCAAGTCACAGTTGACTTTTCAACTACAAGGCTAATTTGAGAGACTAAGTGTCTCAATTCTCACCACAACCACTCCGAATCCAAACCAACCAATCCCAACACATCATAATCAGTCTAAGAAATATATGATAAATCATAAATAGGGAAAACGGCTAAAATTCTTGGAACGACTGGCCGGGTCGTTACATCCTCCCACTCTTAAACAAAAGTTCATCCTCGAACAGGTCTAAAAACATACCTGGACTCTCAAATAAGTGAGGATATTCGCTCCGCATCTCCCGCTTGGCCTCCCAAGTGGCATCCTCCACCAGCTGCCCTCTCCACTGGACCTTCCCTGAAGTTATATCCTTATACCTCAGCCTTCTGACCTGACGACCCAAAATAGCCAATGACTCTACCTCATATGACATATCACCCTCGAGCTGAACCGTGCTGAAGTCCAAAACATTATATGGGTCACAAACATACTTCCGAAGCATCAAAACATGGAACACCAGATGAATACTCGATAAGCTGGGTGGCAAGGCAAGTCTGTAAGCCACTTCTCCAATCCTCTGAAGCACCTCAAAAGGCCCAATGAACCGGGGACTCAACTTTCCCCTCTTCCCGAACCTCATAAGACCCTTCATGGGTGACACCTTCAGCAGTACATTCTCTCCCTCCATGAAAGACACATCCCGGACCTTCTGGTCCGCATAGCTCTTCTGCCTAGACTGCGCCGTGCGAAGTCACTCCTGAATCAACTTCACCTTAACTAATGCCTCCTGCACCAAGTCTGTGCCCAATAGCCTGGCCTCGACCGGCTCAGACCAACCAACCGGAGATCTACACCTCCTACCATACAAAGCCTCATACGGAGCCATCTCAATACTGGACTGGTAACTATTATTATAAGAAAACTCCGCGAGTGGCAGAAACTGGTCCCATAAACCCCCAAAATCAATGACGCATGCACGTAACATGTCATCCAAAATTTGAATCGTACGCTCTGACTGCCCGTCGGTTTGAAGATGAAACGCTATGCTCAACTTAACCTGAGTACCCAACTCTCTCTACACGGCTTTCTAAAACTGAGATGTGAACTGAGTACGCCTGTCAGAAATGATAGAAACTGGAACCCCATGCAATCGAACAATCTCCCTAATTTAAATCTCAGCTAACCGCTCCAAAGAATATGTAGTACCAACATGAATGAAGTGCACGGACTTGGTCAGCCGATCCACAGTGACCCATATAGCATCAAATCTCCTCGAAGTCCATGGGAGCCCAACTACAAAGTCCATGGTGATCCGCTCCCACTTCCACTCCGGAATATCTAACCTCTGAAGCAATCCACCTGGCCTATGGTGTTCATACTTGACCTTCTGGCAGTTGAGACACCGAGCTACAAACTCAACAATATCCTTCTCCATCCGCCTCCACCAATAATGCTGTCTCAGATCCTGGTACATCTTCGCGGCACCCGGATGGATGAATACCACGAACTATGAGCCTCTGCTAGAATCAACTCTCGAAGCCCATCCACATTGGGCACGCAAATCCGGCCCTGCATCCTCATGAACCCATCATCACCAATAACCACATCCCCGACATCACCCCGCCGGTCCCTGTCCTGAAGAACGAGTAAGTGTGGATCATCATACTGGTGTGCTCTAATCTGATCATAAAGAGAAGACCGGGAGGCTACACAAGACAATACACGTGGGGGATATGATAGATCCAATCTCACTAACTGACCCGCTAAATCCTGAACATCAAGGGTCAAAGGTCGCTCTGCTGCTGGTAGGTAGACTAGACTCCCCAAATTCTCTATTTTGCGACTCAGGGCATCGACCACTACATTAGACTTCCCCGGATGATAAAGAATAGTGAGGTCATAATCCTTGAGAAGCTCCAACCATCACCTCTGACGCAAATTTAGGTCCTTCTGCTTAAGCAGATGCTGCAAACTGCGGTGATTAGTGAAAATCTCACAAGATACTCCAACAAATAGTGGCGCCAAATCTTCAAGGCATGGACAATGGATGCTAGCTCAAGATCATGCACTGGATAATTCTTCTCGTGTACCTTCAACTGTCTGGACGAGTAAGCAATCACCCTACCGTCCTGCATCAAAACAACTCCAAGGCCAACTCTCGAGGCATCACAGTAAACTATATAAGAACCTGAACTCGTAGGCAAAACCAACACCGGAGTTGTAGTCAAAGTTGTCTTGAGCTTCTGAAAGCTCTCCTCACACTCCTCAATCCACCTGAACTGAGCACCCTTCTGGGTTAGTCTGTTCATAGGTGCTGCAATAGATGAGAATCCCTCTAAAAACGGCGATACTACCCTGCCAAACCAAGGAAACTGTGAATCTCGGTAGCTGATGAAAGTCTAGGCCAGCTCTGCACCGCCTCTATCTTTTTCAGATCAACCTGAATACCCTTAATGGATACCATGTGCCCCAAGAAAGCTACTGAATCAAGCCAGAACTCACACTTCAAAAATTTTGCATACAACCTCTTCTCCCTGAGAGTTTGAAGCACAGTCCTCAAATGCTGCTCATGATCCTCTCAAGATCGAGAATATACCAAGATATCGTCAACAAACACGATGGCGAATGAGTCAACATAAGGCCGGAACACACTGTGCATCAAGTGCATAAAGGCCACTGGGGCATTGGTCAGCCTGAATGACATAACCAGAAACTCATAATGACCATATTTAGTCCTGAAGGCAGTCTTCGAGATGTTGGGCCCCCGAATCTTTAACTGAAGATAGCCAGAATGCAAGTCAATCTTGGAAAATACCCTGGCACCCTGTAACTGATCAAACAAGTCATCAATACGACGCAAGGGGTGTCGGTTCTTCACCGTAATCTTGTTCAGCTGCCGATAATCAATATATATACGCATAGAGCCATCCTTTTTCTTCAATAACAACACCGGTGCACCCCAAGGTGACACACTAGGCCGAATGAACCCCTTATCTAGAAGTTGCTGAAGCTGCTCCTTTAATTCCTTCAACTCCGTTGGTGCCATACGATAATGTGGAATAGAGATAGGCTGAGTTCCTGGCACCAGGTCAATACCAAAATCTATGTCCCTGTCAGGTGGCATGCCTGGCAGGTCTGCAGGAAGCACGTTTGGAAAATCACGGACCACAGGAACCGAATCAATAGCGGGAGTCTCACCACTGACATCCCTCACAAAAGCCAAATATGATAAACACCCCTTTTCAACCATACACTGAGCCTTCAGGTAAGAAATCACCCTACTAGGCACATACTCAGAAGAACCTCCCCACTCAACCCTCGAAAATCCTGGCATAGCTAAGGTCACGGTCTTAGCGTGAAAATCAAGAACACCATGACACAAAGACAACCAATCCATGCCCAATATCACATCAAAATCGACCATGCTGAGTAACAGTAGGTCCACTCGGGTCTCCATACCCCCAATAGATACCACACACGACCGATACACACGATCCATAACAATAGTATCGCCCACTGGAGTCGACACATAAACAAACATAACTAAAGACTCATGGGGCATATCCAGGAAAAGGACAAAATATGACGAGACATAAGAATACGTGGAACCAGGGTCAAATAAAGCCAAAGTATCTCGGTAACAGACTAAGATAATACATGCGATCACTGCATCGGAGGCCATAACATCTGGCCTGGCTGGAAACACATATATACGGGCCTAACCTCTACCTGCTCGACCTCCCCCTCTAGGGAGGCCTCTAGTTGACTCACTACCACCCCTAGCTGCCTGAGTAGGTGGCGAAGTAACTGGAGATGAAGTCGAAGGCTGGCTCCTTAACTGAGATGGACCTCCAAGAATATGGGGAACTGCCTCCTCATATGCCCGAACTCTCCAAACTCATAACAACTTCCTGGAGCTGGAGACAAGGACTGAAAGGAACCCCTGGCACAAGAATGGCCACTAGAAGAACCATGCATAGAGGAACCCTGAACTGATGGTGCTCGAGCTGCACTCTAGGCTGGAAGGGAGCTGAATGAAGAACGGCCCGGCTAAGAACTGCCGGGACCATGCCCGAAGATGCACCACCATAGGCTGGGCGGACTGGCGGAGGAGGCCTAAATGGATGACCTCTACCATGCTGAAACTGTCCTCTGGAAGGAGCACCACTAGAACTACCAGATCCACGGGGCATCTTGGTCTCTCTCTCCTCTCACCCCTGGCAGCGAACTGACTCAATATCTCGAGCAATATCAATAACCTGCTCGAAGGTAGAACCTGATACCCTCTCCCGAGTCAGAAAAAGGCGGAGATGATAAGTGAGGCCATCCAGAACCTCCTAATCCTCACCCTATCAGTAGGGACCAACTTGGTGGCATGACGAGCCAACTCTATAAACCGCATCTCATACTGCATCACTGATAGCTCCCCCTAATGTAGCTGCTCAAACTGCCTGCGCTGCTCCTTCCTGTGAGACTGGGAACATACTTCTCTAAGAAGATAGTGGAGAACTACTGCCAGGTGAGGCGTGCTGAACCAACAGGCATACGCCTCTTGAAGGACTCCCACCAACTAAAAGCATCCCCAGAAAACTGAAAAGTAGCAAACGAGACCCCACGGGTCTCCAGAATCCCAGTAGTACGAAACATCATCTGACACTTATCCGAAAAACCCTGGGCATCCTCGCCCTCAGCACCACTGAATATCGAAGGATGAAGTCTACTAAATCTCTCCAGCCTACGCTGCTCATAATCTAGCATAGCTGGAACCACGAAGTCTTGAACTGGAGCAACCTGGTGGGCTGGAACCGTCCCCGGTGTCTGAATGCCCTGAGTAACCTGATCAGGTGTTCGGGCAGCTGGAGTCTGACTGCCTCCCCCGACCTGAGAAGTAATGGAAGTAGAATATGTAGCAACTTCCTGAGCAAGGGTGGTACATACAGTCAAAATCTGAGCCATAGTCTCCTGAAGACCTGGAATAACAATGGGCACTTCTAGTGCCTGAGCCTGCCCCGCTGGAATATCTGCGGCGGGAACCTGATCCTGAAGGGTAGGTGGACCCTCTAGTACTTCCCCGGCTGCTGCACAGGCTGGTCCCCTAACTCTACCACGGCCTCGACCGTGGCCTCGACCTCTCGCTGGTCTAGCTGGTGGCTGGTCACCCTGATCGGTAGCGCGTGTCCTCACCATCTGTGAGAGAATGAAACAACAAAAGTTTAGATTTCCAGAATCAACAAAATGGCACGACGAAATTCAAGAAAATGAGATTTTTCCTAAGGGTTCTGTAGCCTCTCGAAGATAAGTACAGATGTCTCTGCACTGATCTGCAAGACTCTAGTAAACCTGCTCATGACCGTTGAGTTCTATGTAACCTAGTGCTCTGGTACCAACTTGTCACGAACCCAAATCAACAAGCGCCGTGATGGCGCCTATCATAACTAGGCTAGCCCCCTAACAAAAAGAAATCAACATTTTTCCGTTTATAATACATATATCCTTATATTCCGATAAAGATTTCCTTTTTAAGACAAGTTCAACAAGAAAATAGTAACTCAAACGATCAAAATCTAACACTGACCCAGACCTTTGGAGACAACTGTCATGGGCATCTAGGACTATAAATACATTGTATAATAAAGTGACTTTGCTACTACAAAAGTCTTAAGTATGAAAGACAAAACTATGAACTGAGGAAAGGAAAGGGCGTGAGCTGGGGACGCTGAGCAGCTACCTCGATCCTCGAACAAACTCCAAGAACGTCAGAAAATCAACTAGCGAGATGGTCCGGTACCTGGATCTGTACATAGAGGTACAGGGAGTAACGTGAGTACGCCAACTCAGTAAGTAACCAAAGTAACTTAAAAACTTGAGTGCAGCGACGAGCATTTAAAATCATAATTTCATAAAAACAGGTGCCAGTGAACACAGATAGCGTATATCAAAAGTCCACATTTTTCCAAATACTTTGAAATTCCAGTTTCCCCCCATTTAAACTTGCATAAAACATTAAATCCGAGTTTATTAAGGAGACTCAGTGTAAAATGAGNTAGCCCAAACGCTATATTTATGCGACGTGCAACCCGATCCAATATCTGTATTGCTGCTGCGTGCATCCCGATCCATATATATATACTGCTGTGGCGTGCATCCCGATCCATATATAATATATATTGTTGCGGTGATCAGCCCGATCATATATATATATATATATATATATATATATATGTGTGTGTTGCTACGACATGCAACCCGATCCATAACTATCCTCACATACTCAGCTCTCGGTCTCACTTAGACATCCTCATGAGCCACTCGGGCAACTCATCTCAACCCATGGGACTCAGCCCCAAAATACCTCTCAGAGTTTCAAAACAGTGTGATAACGGTGAAAATAACAACAAGTAGAAAACATGACTGAGTTCACAATTGTTCTATCTAGATAGACTGAGAATAGTGTAAAAGTACCTATGAGGGTCTAAACAGGTCGGCACAAGGCCCCAAACATGGCTTATCACCCATAAACAAGTTTAAATTTCTAAAATAAAGGATTTCGTAAGGTTTCAAATCGAATATGTGGCCTAATAGTCACTACAAGACGGACCAAGTCACAGTCCCTATCGGTGCACGCCCACACGCTCATCACCTAGCATGTGTGTCACCTCATTTACCAAAACAATATAAAATACCAGGGTTTCACCCTCAGTTTAGAGTTACAATCGTTACTTACTCAAAACAGTCCAAAAACTACTCCGCGATGCTCTTCCCCTCGAATCGGCTCCCAAATGCTCTCAGTCTATCAAAAATCAGATCAATAACATCAAAATATGGTAAGGAGATGAACCCCAATCGGAAACTATCAAAATTAGGCACAATTCCCAAAATTTTCCAAACCCCCGTCCCCCCTCCCCCCCCTCCGGCCCACGTCTCAAAATTTGATAAAATTTACACCACGAGAATCCTCATCCTCCCACGATTCTATACATACCAAGAGCACTAAAATCGGAGTCCCAATGACCCCTAAAATTCCCATTTTAAAGTCTCTTAATCACAAGTCAAAATTACCCATTGTCCTTCCTTAAATCATACCAATTTCATGACTAACAGTAGAAAAATCATCACAAACACAAGAGACGAGGTCCAAGTAACTTACCCAATCGGTAACTTTCAATTTCCTCTAAAAAAACACTACTCAAAGCTCTAAACCCGTCCACAAATGGTGAAGAATGGGTGAAATTTCACGAAGGCACCCTTTTATACTCTCTGCCCAGCGATTTTCGCACTTGCGGACCCGCACCAGCGGTCCTAGGTGCGCACCTGCGAAAATGACTTAAGTCTGGACTTCCGCACCTGTGGCCCTCTTCTCGCACCTGCGGGCTCGCAGGTGCGACCAGGCGTCCGCACCTGCACTCCTTGGCCAGGTCCTCCTCTTCCGCACCTGCAGCTCCCCATCCGCAGGTGCGGCCACACCAGTAAAATGGCACTAGCAGCAGCTTTGCTGCAAATTCCTAAGTCCAAACTTCTGTTAACCATACGAAATCAATCTCGAGCCCCCTTGGGGCCCCAACCAAATATACCAACACATCCCCCAACCTCATTCAAACTTAGTCGGGCCCTCGGAACACCGAAAACAATGCAGAAACACCAAAATCACATCCAATTCAAGCCTATGAACTTTGGAATTTCTAAATTTCACCAAGGATGCCGAAACCATCCAAAACACATCTGATTGACCTGAAAATTTTCACACATATCCAAAATGACATTACAAACCTGCTCCAATTTCTGGAACTTCATTCCGACCCCGATAGAGTATTTTCCACTGCCGATCGAAAATCGCCAAAAACTAGCTTTCGCCAATTCTAGTCTAATTCTACACCGGACATTAAAACCACATTCCGAACACACTCCTAAGTCCCAAATCACCTAAATAAGCTATCCCTGCCATAAAATCCGCATTCCGAGGTCGTTTACCAGAAAGTCAACTCCTAGTTGACTTTTCCAACTACAAGGCTAATTTGAGAGACTAAGTGTCTCAATTCTCACCACGACCACTCAGAACCCGAACCAACCAACCCCAACACATCATAATCAGTCTAAAAACATATGATAAAGTATAAATAGGGAAAATGACTAAAATTCTCAGAACGACCGGCCGGGTCGTTACACCGAGCGAACCAACTGGCTGGCTGAATCAACATGTGATATCATAACATACTCAATACAGAAGATAAACTAAAACATGTTGATATACTAAAAGTCTGAATGATATAAATCAAAGTGTTGAAACATTAATACATGTTTGAAAAATATATGTAGTCAATAATGCTTAACATGAAAAGAATGTGACTTTGTCTAACTGTTACTCTAGTCTATGAAACCTCAAATTAACTATTGAAAAATAACTAATTGTCTAAATAAATACTGAAGACTGTAAGGTAATGATAATGCCCCAAAAGAACTAGGGCTCACCAAATAGGTGGTACAAGAATCCTAGTGCTCTAAATCGTCAACCTGTAAATCATTACCTGCATCGTGAGATGTAGACCTCGGGCAAAAGGGACGTCAGTACATTTGAGTTGCACTGGTTTGTAAATCAACTGAAAGAAAGAATTATAAATACTGAAACTGAAACTAAGTGATAATTGATAATCAATAATTGATAACTGTAATGATAACTACTGAAATTGAAGCGGAAATGATAACAAATAACTATAGCTGGAATGATAACTGATAACTGATAACTGATAATTGAACTGATAACTGAAAACTGAAAACTAAATTGATAACTGATAACTTATCAGAACAAAGGAAGTAAGGATATGAATACTCCCCCTTCTAAATGATGAACAACTTGTTTATCTGAATAAAATATGGCCTTAGGCTCAATATATATGTGCACAAGCTACGTCCGCAAGCCCAAGTATACGTATACACAACTACGGCCTTAGGCCCAAAAATGCATAAAGCATCAACTACGGCCTCAGGCACAAACATGCATAAAGCATAAACTACGGCCTCAGGCCCAAGTATGCATAAAACATGTAAACTACGATCTCAGGCCCAATACAGGTGTTCAACATTCAGGGATTTAAAAACAAGTATTGAAAAATCATACTGCAATATGTGATGCTGAATTACTAAATCATATTAAGTTACATGATACTGGAATACTGAATAGAACTGAACTGAGACATGTATTTATGACCTGATTATGAGAACTTCTGCTTCAACTATTTATGACATGTTGGTAATCTAGACTAAGACTCATGGGAATAAAACACAAGTCTATATTGATTACACACTGAGCTCACAACGTTCGAAATGAAACTCATGAATGAATTATGAAGCTAGAGAATAGAAGTTCTGCAACTATTCAGAGAACTAGGCTTAACTATATTTCTGAGGCAATTAGGAACGCCGTAAAAGAAACACAGTGTAGGGAGAATCATTAACATTCCCAAACATAGAGAGTTAGCCTCACATACCTTGACGCTGGCCCTTTTAAGCGTATCACTATCCTTGTCGCCTCTTTCAACGATAATGTACATCAATATATATCAAGATGAACCAATATTTGCACTAATTCTCATGTTTTAGTCACTTACAAATTCTATAAAACACCCTTTGGGCCTAAAGCCTCATAGCCCTTAGTAATTGGTCTTTTCTTCACCAAGTTCTCATTCTACTACTTCTAGGTGATTTTACAACCCCAACTAGATGTAACTAACACCATTTCTCATCACCCAGATGTTTACAACAATCATAAGTCAACAATCCAAAACCCTAGCATAGTTCGTATGGTTCTCTTTATCAAACCCATTTACTATTCTCCCAAAAACTCATCAATCACAGTTATAAATGATTAGGGAGTAGAAGCATTACCTTTTTGAAGTTCACTCCTCTTGAATTCGAGTTCTAGGGTTTCCTTTGTCAATAATGGTGACTCGGTAAAATATCTAATGAGTGGAAGGATTTACCCACGTTAATAAGGTGTTGGAGAATTGAAATTATCTTACAATCATCGTTAGAACTTATCTTGGATGATGGAGGGACCTTAGTGAAGTTTGGTTCTTGAAAGTATCCCTTGCTATATTAGGTTTTTGTGTTTGGGGTATGGGGAGACGAGGTAGGTTTTTAAAATACGTGAAGACATCCCAAAATTGAGGAGGAAAATAAAAATAGCTGGGGTAAACCTCGTTGGCGGGGGGCATCATCATGGGCGCCAAAATAACTGTGCAAGGCGCCATCAGAGGCATTAAAATTACAGTGCCTTTCACTGTGTGGGGCGCTGAGGATGATGCCCTGGACAGTGCCTTGCACTATCTGTGGCTCTGAGTTTTTATGGCCTTGCACTATCTATGGCCGTGAGTTTTCATGGCCTTGCACTGTCTATGGCCGTGAGTTTTCATGGCCTTGCACTGACTAAGGCTATAAGACGTACCTACCATAATATTAGTCAATTCTATCAAATATATGCACCTCACTATCGATCTTGATTCCAAGACAATGGTTTCCACCCATACTCATCCCGATAGAACTTACATGTCTAAAAGGTCACATCAATACACATTTAACGCATCCATAACTAATCCGGATTTAAGGGGTGTTACATTATCTCCCCCTTGGGATCATTCGTCTTGGAATGATTGTCCTTATTATAACTACGACTTCCTCACGACATTAAACGGGATTGACTAAAACATGTCAACACTGTACTTTCTTGAACACCTGCATACTAAAATGAATACATACATGATTACTGATGTGCTGAGATATTGAACTGAATAGATACTGAACTGAATGGCTATTGAACTGACTGAACACTGAGCTCACTGGATACTGAATGACACGGAGATTATAATATAAGTTATGAATGAGAAGGATAGATACCTTCGACCTTTCTCCAAAATACCTGCCAGCTAATAGATCATAATGCTAGCTTTATATGGCATCATAATACGCATAACATGAAACATATACATGAATACTTGTCTGTTATTAATACATGAATTCTGGACTAACGTGCATATATGAATATTGAACTGGCACGAATATTCGAGTACTGAACTGATGTGAATATCTGATCATTGAACTTACATCAATATTAGAGTACTAAGATGGCATGAATATCTTACTTCTGGTTTGGCATGAGTATTTGAGTACTGAACTGACTTGAATGTTCTAACATGAGATCTGAATACTAGAAACACAAATGTCATGACATGAGATTTGAATACTGGAAACTTGAATGTTATAACATAACACATGAGATACTTGGTGTACTACTGGCGATGTTTTTTTGTTTTGGTGGCCACTCTAACTCATAATCTACTTGCCCAATCCTCCGTAGGATTCTATACAGCCTGATGTATCTGGGACTGAACTTTCCTTTCTTCCCAAATCTTATAACACCTTTCATAGGTGAAACTTTTAGAAATATCCAATAATCAACTTGAGACTCTAGGACTCTATGTTGCATGTTCGAATAGGACCTTTGGTGACTTTGAGTTGTCTTCAAATTCTCTTGAACCAACTTGACTTTCTCCATAGATTGATTGACCAAATCTGGTCCCAACAACTCTGTTTCGCCTACTTTGAACCACCCAATTGGCGATCTACACCTTCGCCCATACAAATCATGCTTTTAAAATGAGCGAGATAATCCTATTATAAGGTCCATATTTACCATCTCCACTAAAGGATATACATATTTTGAGATAAGCACTTAGTTTTCTGCTGCTCGACTTTCACTTGTTGACATTTCAGATACTTGGCCACAAAGTCTGCGACGTTCGTTTTCATGTCGTTCCACCATTTAATCTCCTTGAGATCATGATACATATTTGGGGAACCTTGGTAGATATAAAAACTGGAATTATAGGTTTCTAACATGAACCTCCTCTTCTAAGTCCATCTATGTCTGGACACACGATCCGTCTCGGTACCTTAAAGTACCATCATCTCCCCCTTATTCAAAATCCATTGTCTTATGCTTGTGAATCCCCTCTTTCAACTACACCAAGTAGGGATCATCAAACTGTTTCGCCTTCACTTCGGCTACTAAGGAGGAGCAAGTCCTGTTCTGGACAACAACTCTACTATCTTTCGTGTCCAAAAGTGGAACTCCTACCTTGGCTAAGTGGTGAATGTCTTTCACCAGAGTTCTTGTGTCTGCCTCAATCATGAGCTATACTTCCCATACTGGATTATCTTTTTTTTCTTTTTCGAATCCCATGCTAACTTTTTGGGTTAAAATTTCTAACAATTTCCTTATCACCCTCATAGACCAAAAGTTAAAGTCTTGTACTTTCGGATCCTTCTCTTTTGTTGGGATCCAAATAACTTTCTTTGTTTTCTGCAATTATTTGCACTTTACATCAATGATGAATCATATTTTGACTTACTTTTGAGAAATCTTTCTTACTAGAAAAACTAAATAACTTACATAAAAAGAAATATAATGTATTCACAAGTATCATACACAATCTTAATGATCTAACTCTATTCACACTGTCGATCTTAGGAAAACCCCTTTTCGATAACTCTTAAAGGCTATTCTTCTGTAGCTTGCTATCTTACTACTTGACTGGTTTTCCTTCCGCTATCATTGTACTTCGAGTTTAAACTTAAGCACTTTGGGTTCTAACATGTGTTCGATGTTTCAACTTTCATCCACTCACTAGAGTTAACCTGGCTAGGTGAAACAAATCTTACCTCTACTAGCTATGATGAAATTGATAATTCACTGTATCTACTCAATACTTACTTACCATCCTTTCACTAACCACATTCTAGCATCATACTTTTTTGTTCTGTTTTGAACAACTAAAGTGAAGCATAAGGTTATTCCTAACTTTCATCACCATATGACCATATTCTACTGTCGCATACTATCTTTTTTTGAACTATGTACATGAATCACACTTAGGGAAATTTCATTTAGCTCAAACAAAATCGGAATATCTAATCCCAAACTTTCTATACACTTCAAAATCATACCAGACTATAAACATTTAGGGTAAACACATAGTCACATAACATAAGGGGAACTATCACATCATTTATCTAATACATGTCTCTTCTACTAACTTACTCACGTGGTACTTTCTCGCTCTAATATGAATAAATCTGAACATTTTAAAATCATCCCCTGAAACTCAATATTGGCTGCTCTTGACTCTCATTTTGTACATCATGTCTTCTTATAAATATGCATGAGTTGTAAGAAAAACACATCTTTGGTAGTAACAAGCGTTTCCGACTCCTATTTAATTTTCCCATAGGGTCTTTTGTGTCCAAAACTATAGTGATAAATCCATGCCTGCTGCGATTAAATTCTTAACATGTTACATTGTAGGGCCTTGCATCTGAACTATCATCATCCAACATGTGGCTCTATTTCAAAGAATTTAAAAAAAATAAAATTATTCCATGAGGTAAAACATATACGTATACACTACCATACCTAAACTTGTCCTTACAGAGATTCCATCATCTCATAAATCACTTCCTACACCATCCGGAGAGTCTTGAGTCTTAATCTGGACCTAAAATATGCGAAGATTTCACTATTATCACTGTCACTTACATTTTCTTTTAGCACCTGTAGGCATCATTGTATGCTCACAAGTCACCAGAATTTTGATACACTGAAAATTGGAGATCTGGTAACTGAATAATGGCATACTAAATAACCATAAACCTGCTAACTGAAAGACTGCATAACTGGTTACTGAGGTCAACTGATAACCATAAAACATGATAACCATTTTTGTACTTTCTGATAAGGTTATGCTCTAATATGTACTACTATCCATTGTATCACACTTTCAAGATCCTCTCAAGTCTCATTTGTTACCAACTTATACTCCATAATTATACCCCAATAGGCGACCATATCCTCTAGGACCTTGGGTTTTTCTTTCTCGTCGCTTGGGCATTCGATACGTATGGAATTCGATAGTAAGAGAATATTACCTATTGCTATAAGCTTCATGGCATGATCTAGAGTAGAAAGAAATAAGACAATCCTAAATGTCTTGGTATTTAGTCGTTTATATGAGTAAGCGGCACATACATATAAAGAAAACTCAACAGGACAAGGCTTCATAGACTCCTTAGGACTCTTGAACATAGTGCTCTGATATCAAGCTTTATCACGCCCTGAACCTGGGCATGGATGTAACACGATACTCGGTGCCTGAATACATGTGACCGAGCGAACCAACTGGTTGGCTGAATCAACATGTGACATTATAACATACTGAATGCGGAAGAGAAACTAACAAATGTTGATATACTAAAATTTTGAATGATATAAATCAAATTGTTGAAACATTAATAAAAGTCTGAAACATATCTGTAGTCAACAAGCTTAACATGAAAAGCATGTGACTCTGTCTAACTATTACTCTAGTCTATTAAGCCTCTAATGATGTACTGAAAAAATACTGACCATCTATAAAAAATATTGAAGACTGCAAGTTAATTATAATGCCCCAAAAGAACTGGGGCTCACCAAATAGCTAGTACGAGAATCCTAGTGCTCTGAATCGCCAGCCTGTAATTCATTACCTGCATCGTGAGATGCAGACCCCAGCCGAAAGGAACATCAGTATATTTGAATTGAATTTGTATGTAAAGAAACTGAAAGAAGGAAATATAAATGCTGAAACTGAAACTAAGCTTAAAATTGAGAATTGATAATTAATAACTAAAATGATAACTATTGAAACTGAAACGTAAATGATAACTAATAACTAATAACTGAAATGATAACTGATAACTGAAATGATAACTGATAACTGAAATGAGAACTGATAGCTGAACTGAACAAAGGAAGTAAGGATATGAATACTCCCTCTTCTGAATGATGAATAACTTGTTTATCTGAATAAAATACGGCCTCATACCCAATATATATGTGCACAAAATATGGCCTCAGGCCCAAGTATACGTGTACATAACTATGGCCTCATGCCCAAAAATGCATAAAGCATCAACTACGGCCTCGGGCCTAAACATGCATAAAGCATAAACTACGACCTCAAGTCCAACTATGCATAAAACATATAAACTACGGCCTTAGGACCAATACAGGTGTTCAATATGTGTTGCTGAAATAGTAAATTATATTTAGTTACATGATACTGGAATACTGAATAGAACTGTACTGAGACATGTATTCATGAACTGATTATGAGAATTTATGCTTTAACTATTTATGACATGCTGGTAATCTAGACTGAGACTTATGGTAATTAAACATAAGTCTTTATTGATTACGCACTGATCTTACAACGTTCGAAATGAAAATCATGAACAAATTATGAAGCTAGAGAATAGAAGTTCTGCAACTATTCACGGAACTAGGCTTAGCTATATTTCTGAGGCAATTAGTAACATTGTAAAAAAACGTAGTGTAGGGAGAATCATTAACATTGAGAGTTAGACTCACATACCTTGACACTGGCCCTTTTAAGTGTATCACAATGTTCGTCGCCTCTTTCAATAATAATATACGTCAATATATATAAGATGAACCAATATTAGCACTAATTCTCATGTTTTAGTCAATTAGGAATTCTATCAAACACCCTTTGGATGTAAAGCCTCATCGCCCTTAGTAATTGTTCTTTTCTTCACCAATTTCTCGTTCTACTACTTCTAGGAGATTTTACAATCCCAAATAGATGTAACTAACATCACTTCTCATCACCCAGATGTTTACAACAATCCAAAACCCTAGTTCTTATGGTTCTCTTTATCAAACCCATTTACTATTCTCCCAAAAACTCATCAATCATAGTTATAAATGATTAGGGAGTAGAAGCATTACCATTTCGAAGTTCACTCCTCTTGAATTCGAGTTCTAGGGTTTCCTTTCTCAATAATGGTGTCTCGATCGAATATCTAATGAGTGGAAGGATTTACCCATGTTAATAAGGTGTTGGAGAATTAAAATTAGCTTAGAATTATCGTTAGAACTTAACTTGGATGATGGAGGAACCTTAGGGATGTTTGGTTCTTGAGAGCTTCCCTTTCTAGAGTATGTTTTCGTGTTTGGGTGTGGGGATCAATTTAGGGCTTTAAAATATGTGAATATGTTCCAAAAATGAGGAGGAGAATAAAAATAGCTCGGGTAAACCTCACGGGCACGGGGCACCGCTAGGGGAGCCAAAATAACTGTGCAAGGCGCCAAAATTACAGTGCCTTGTACTATCTGGGGCGCTGAGTATGATGCCCTGGACAATGACTTGCATTTTCTGTGGAACTGAGTTTTTATGGCCTGGCGCTGTCTATGTCACTGAGTTTTTATGGCCTTGCACTGTCTATGGCCATGAGTTTTCATGGCCTTGCACTGACTAAGGCTATAAGATGTACCTCCCATAAACTTAGTCGATTCTATCGACTTTCATGCACCTCACTATCGGTCTTGATTCCAAAATAATAGTTTCCACCCATACTCATACCGATAGGACTTCACATATCTAAAAGGTCACAGTAACACTCATTTAACGTATCCACAACTAATCCAGTTTTACGGGGTGTTACAGGCAGTTTCTTCACAAAAGTTACAAACAATTCGAAAGATTCATCTTTAGTTGCAAGAAATATAGTCCATGTAAATCTAGAAAAATCATCAACAGTTACAAACACATACCTCTTACGTCCTCTACTCAGTACCTTCATTTCTCTACATAAGTCCATGTGAAGTAGTTCCAAAGTTCTAGAGGTACTTACTTCTTTTTTAGATTTGAATGTAGACTTGACATGCTTACCTTTTACACTTGCATCACAAGTTTTATCTTCCTTGAATTTTGACTTGGGCATCCCAATGACTAGGTCCTTGGTAATTAGCTTGTTCATCATAGAAAAGCTAATATTACCTAGTCTTTTGTTCCACAGGAAGGGTATCAAGTACACTAAGACATGAAAGTTCTTTTTCTGGTGCAGGCATGACATCAGTTGTTTAAACATTTTTATACATTTTTTCTTTGAGAACCAGGTTTCCAGAATTTTCAATTGACACCAAACATCTTTTACAATTAAAAAAGAACTAGGTTCCCTTTGTCACACATCTGAGACACACTCAGTAAACTGTGTTTCAGTCCTTTGACATAATACACATTATCTATAGCATGAATGTTGGACTTACCAACCTTACCTATGCCGAATATGTTCCTTTTTTTCTATTTCCAAAGCCCATACTCCCTTCTTGATCGGCTCTTAGTGAGAGAAAATTATTTCTATTTCCAGTTATGTGGAGGGAACAAACACTGTTAACATAACATCAATTCTTTCTTCCTCTAACCTTAGCCTAAAAAATATATATGGATTAGTTTTAGGAACCCGGACTAGCTTGGGTCTCTTTTTTTTACTAAAAGGATGAATAACATTCTTTTTAGTCCATCCTGACAGTTTTTCAACCTTCTGTGAAGGACCAGGTTTCCCTGATTTCCTTTTCTTAGCATATGCATTATTTTTTAAACCTGCTTTGGTTTTGGAAGGGCATGTTTCCGTGAAGTGTCCATAATTTCAATAGTGAGTGCATATGAAATTATCAGGAATGTCTACATAAATCCTGTGAGGGTTGTATGGAGTTTTAATTCAAGTTCAAGTTCTTTTCTAATTTAAACTTGGTCTTGTCTAGGTTTTCTTGAAGTATCTTAGCCTTTTCAGATAGTAGAAGTTTGTCATTTATTTCCTTTAGTTCACTTACTAGTGGCTCCTCACCTTTATTGGGTGCATTAAGAAATCTATTATTTTTAGTTTCTAAGGTAGCTTTTTCATATTCTAACACAAGAATCTGGTCCTTGAGATCCACTACGAAGCCCTCAAGATTTTCTCTACTTATTTCTAGATCTTTGTGTTTAAGTCTAAGTGATGCATATACAGTCATAAATTGTTCATTTTCATCAGAAAGTTTTTGATATGCATCAATTAAGAAGGCTGATAGAGAAATCATTTTATTTTTAGAGTAGGTCTTAATTTTGTCTTTGATGTCTTGAAAGCTTACCTCAGGTTCTTCTTCATCATCGGCGTGAGAGTATGAATTTGCCATCAATGCCAAGATATCTTCTCATTATTAGTCATTGTTCTTGGACATTAATGACCAATCTTCATCTTCAGATCCATCATCATCATCAGACTCATCAGTTAAGGATAACTGCATACAAGCCATTGCCTAGTTTGTCATTCTTTGTCCAGGAACCCGATCTTTCTTTTGTTGCTTTCCTTTATAATAATTTTCTGTTTCAACTCGAGTTCCCACAGAGGAAAGTTCTGATGAAATGGTATTTCTTTCCACACTTGTAGCAGCCATCACCATTGTTATTGTTATTGGTCTTCTCTACAGTCTCAGATTTAGATGAGCTATCCTTCTTCAAGAAACTACCTTTCCTTATTGCTCTCTAACAACGTCGAGCCACCAATCCAAATATCTTCTTCAGCGTCCCTTTAATGGTTTGTCTTAAGCACTAGGTTCTTGGTCTTCCGAGGTTCAACAACTTATCGATCCAAGCAGTCCTGATTAATATTTAGCTCATAGGTTTCAAGATTTCTAGATTTCCAATCAAATCATCTAGAGTCATTGTACTCATATTCCTTGCTTTAATAATTGCATTTACTTTGTTGTCCTATGAACAAGGCAGTATGCTCAAAATTTTCCTCGTAATTTTGTTGAGGGGGAATCACTTCACCAAGAGATATTAGTTCATCAATAATTGAAGAGAGCATGGTATGCATCTCCAAGATAGTTTCCCCTTCTTTCATCTTCAATAATTCATATTGCCTAATTAGCATGTCAATTTTTGAGTGATTCACTTAAGAGGTACCTTCATGAGCATGCTACATGACATCCCATATAGCTTTTGCATCTCAAGAGGTAAATTTTCTGTTATATTCATCAGGGCCAATTCCATAGAATAAGATCTTCTTATCTTTGACATTCTTTTGAACTCCTTTGACATTTTCCTTAGAGTATTTTTCTCTTGGCTTTGGTCTAGTATGGAAACCCTTGTCATCAAATAGCATTGGGATTTTTGTTCCCTTTTCAATGATATCCCAGAGTTCTAGGTCTTCTCCTTCCAAGAAATGACACATCATTTCCTTCCACCATCCATAGTATTTTCCATTGAAAAGTGGTGCCCTAATGGCTAATTGTCCTTCTTGACAATCTATTGGTGCAATCATTGTAGATATTTTCAAGGTGTTAGCCTCTTATGAAAGAACTCGTTCTGATATCAATTGTTATTTTAGGCTACACTTAGAAACAAGAAGAGGGGTTGAATTATGTCTTGCCTGATTTTCACATTTTCAAAGAACCTGGTTCTTTGAACTAGTTTAGCACATTCAAAAAAGAATAAAATCGGAAAAGTAATACACAAACAGATTTTTATGTGAAAAAATTCATTTCTCAAAGGAGTAAAAACCACGACCTACCCAGCAACAAACTTCTAAGAGCATTTTTAGGTTATAACTCAATAACCAAGGAAACTACCTATAGTATCCTAACCCCTACAATTAACTCAATTGTAGCAACACCTTTCTAAACTTACTCCAGCTTAGAAAGCGCAACACAAGAAAGTCTCAATGATAACCTATTACAAAACATCTATGAAAGCAGATAAGTTACAACTCGGAACACAAACCTCAACCTAACAACTAAAGAACTCGAGCAACTTCATATTCAAGAACTTTTTCTTTAGTTGATTGAGTTGAATCTTCAAAAAAACCTTGTTGCTTTTCTATGCTATTGTTAGAAGTATTGTCGCGATTTTTCTCAATAGCAGTAGTCTTAAATTGTGGCAAAAGATCTTCTTTTATAGGTGCAAGTTTGGCCGAAATTCTTCTTCAATTAATGATCCAAAACCTAGAATATTTTGGTCACAGAACATTTCCCAATTAGACTAGGTTTCCTTATTTGACTCCAACTTGCATTCTTCCTGCTTCCCACAAGTATTTTCCACACGCGCACATTCCTATTACTACACAAAATCCTCCAAACTCATATTCCTTTTTGGACACCGACATGATCTTCTAGAAATCCTTACTTGTATGGGAAACCTGGTCTTCCGCGTCTGACTTAGTGACTTTAGCTAGCATGTTGTAAACCTGTTTCTTTTGACGTTCAACATTCTTATTTTGTCACATCTTCACAGCAGTCTTGCACACGCCAAACTAGAGCCTGAAACGTGATTCTTATCACAGTTTGTTAATGATTAAAACACAATATGTTCTCGGTTCAACACATTATAAAGTGATAATTTCATAAACTATCTTTAGGTTTCTCTTTATAATACTAATTTTAAATGTTATTTATGATATTTTCTTTTGTTATTTTGTTTTTTGTATAGTAACTGTTTAACTTATTTAATGTGAAATGATTACAATTTGCCAAATTTTTCCTTCCTAACACTCCTTATGTTTCAATTCATGTGAAATTCTTTGACAGAGTACTCAATTTAAGAAGAAAAAATATTGTGTGGCTATAAAATCTAATCTTCATGGGTAAAATGAAAAGTTGAAGTTAAATTATTTTTAAACTTAAAAGGTGGCCATTCTTTTTTTTCTATACCTATTAAACACAATGCATGACCGGTGAAAGAAGCGTTAGTTCCACATATGGTAAGTGTATGAGTGTTATAATTTTTTCTTTAGGTGGATATTCCAACGGTAAAAATATAATCCACGCATTGGACCCATTTTAAAACACCCGATTTGGCCATAATTTCCTCAAAAAAGCCCTAATTCCTCTCTCTTCTCCTTCCCCTTCAAAATTGCCATTTTTGTTCTGCAGTTGAAGCTTAAGTGTTGCATCTTGAATCTTTATATTTTTTCCTCATCTTCATCGTTTTTCAATGCTATGTTGCAAAAATCAACAACTTCTCGCAACGGCATAGATATTTATCACGGTATATTTAATGTACCACTAACTATAGTATGGTCACCTGCAAACCCAGGTCATCGATATTATGGTTGTAAATTGGTAAGTCGATCGTACTACTTTTCTCAAACATTTAAATTTATTTAAAAAACAAAAAGAATCTATTTTTTATTTTTTTTGCCACAGTTCTTTCTCAATTTTGTAGGGTCGAGGTGGATGCAAATACTTATGATGGTAGGATGATGAAATGTCCGACTAAGCTAAGAGGGTTATACGGGATCTGTTGAAGAGGGTCGATAGAACAGAGAAAACAATTGAGCGCAATAAATTGGTTATTTGTTGTTATAACTACCCAAACATTTTATTGCATAATGTGATCAACTAGTTGTGACGACCTGATAAGTCATTTTGAGTACTAACATTTATTTTCATATTTCGAGACCTCTATCATTTGATATTTATTGATTTGCGTGCACGGTCCATGTCGTTTCCAGAAAGTGTTTACGTAAAAATTTGAAGATAAACTGATTTTAGGCTTAAAATGAGACTTGAGCTGACCACGATCAATATTCTTGGTAAACGACCTCGGATCGGTGTTTGTACGATTCATGTAGTTTCGTATATTATTTTGGGGTTGTACACACATATGGTTGGTGTTTGAGGTGACCCGCACACGTTTCACCACATTATGTGCAAAATTGAGAAAATTGAGTTTAAGTTGAAAGTTCTTGAGCTTTGAGGATTGATTCTTGTTATTTGATGTTATTTTGATGATTTTAGGTAGCAAGAAAGTTTTTATAATGTTATACACTTGCGTGTATTTTCAATCTGGAGTTCGAGGGGCTCGGGTGAGTTTCGGGTGTGTACCGGAGGAGTTTGGTTGGTTTTGGATTTCTGGTGCATGCTGGTTCTGGTGTGAATCTGTAGGTCTCGTATTTGAAAGCTCGCTTTTGCAGTCCAATGATCGCATTTGTGATTTGGGGCTGATGAGTTGGTACTTCGCTTTTGCGAATATTTGATCGCATTTGAGGACTATGGTAGTTCGCGTTTGTGACCTTTGAGTCGCTTTTACGACTTGGAGCTGGGGGCGGGAATCTTAGTAAATGCGAAGCTTAGCTCGCATTTTCGATTGAGGGGTGTATCGCATTTACGAGATTTTTTTTGCATTTTCCACTTTTGTTCATCTAAACACTGATCGCATTTGCGGGCAGTGTGTCGTATTTGCAGGCATCGCATTTGTGAACTAGTGTTTGCAAATGCGACACTTGCAACTAGGTAAAAAAAGGGAAAAACAAGACTTAGTTCATTTTACACCATTTCTCAACCCCAAACTCTAGGGGAAATTTTTGAAGTACTTTTTCTTTCCAAATTCATTGATTTAGTTGGTTTAGAGGCTTGCTCGAAAGGCAAGGTCATGGTAGACATATTGAGTTGGTTGCAAAGTGGGGTAAGTGTTGTGTTTAACTTTGATTTTAGGGAATTAGGACTTTGTTCTATTTTCTATGTGAATTATGCGTGGGGATGGCATATATGCAAGGTGACGATTATATATGTGTCTTCATGGGTTATAACATTGGCGAAGATGTTGCACATCGTATCGCAGCGGGATGGATGAAGTGGAGGCTCTCTTCCGGTGTTTTATGTGATAAGAATGTGCCGCCAAGACTTAAGGGTAAGTTTTATAGAGTGGTGGTTCGACCGGCTATGTTGTATGGAGCTGAGTGTTGGCCAGTCAAGAACTCCCACGTGCAGAAGATGAAAGTAGCAGAGATGAGGATGTTGAGATGGATGTGTGGGTGTACCAGGAGCAACATGATTAAGAATGAAGTTACCCGAGACAGAGTGGGAGTAGCTCCCATGAAGGACAAGATGCGGGAGTCGAGGCTGAGATGGTTCGGACATGTTAAGAGAAGAAGCATTGAAGCTCCTGTCAAGAGGTGTGAGAGGTTGGCCGTGGAGAGTTTGAGAAGAGGCCGAGGTAGTCCTAAGAAGTACTGGGGAGAGGTGATTAGATAGGACACGGCGCTGCTTCAGCTCACTGAGCACATGACCCTTGATAGGAGGGTGTGGAGGTCGAGGATTAAGGTAGAAGGTTAGTGGATAGTTTTTTTGTTGTTCATCGATAGTCTTAGTAGCATGCATGTCCCTTCATATTCTTAGATTTTTATTATGTTATGTGATTTTGTTCGTCTCAGGTTTTGTATTCCCTGTTGCTCTTATTTTGTACTACTTATCATTTATATCTCCCTTTTTATTTTCTCTTTCTTCTTTCATCCTTTCTTGCTTTCCTCTTATTCTTACCCTTCTTGAGCCGAGGGTCTATTGGAAACAACCTCTCTACCTGCATTAGGTAGGGGTAAGGTCTGCGTACAAACTACCCTCCCTAGACCCCACCTGTTGGGATCATACTGGGTTTTTTGTTGTTGTTGTTGTTGTTGTTGTTGTACTATGTTGCTTATTTTACCATGCCTTCTATGCCTTAGTTAGATTGTTATTCTTTGATGGTTCACTTCGTGTTAATAGAATAATTTGAAGTTGTTGGGATATCGGAAGTTGAATTTGCGTCTTATAACACCACGATTGAAGTTGAAAGTGGTTTTCCACCGTGCTTGATACTGTGGATTATTGTTGTTGCTTGGTGAAGAAGAATGAAAAGCACGGAGGGTATTGCCGTGCCATATTTGCATAGTGTTATCATTGAATGAGTGAATGTGAGGATTAAAGCACGAAGGCTGATGTCGTGCACTTGATTGCTTTATTATCATTTATTATATCATGTGAGGATGAGATTAAAATCACGAAGGATGATGTTGTGCTACTGCATTTATTCTACTACATGGTGAGGATGAGATTGAAAGCACAAAGAGTGATGACGTCTCATTTGATGATTTCATTGGTTTATTTGATTTTCGAATTTGTGAATTATTTGGCTGCATTGTTGTTCATTTCAAAAAGAGGCTACTTGGGGATTTTGTATTTACCGTTCTTATCTTACTCCCTTTTTACATGTTCCCTCCCCGTTATTATTTCAAAATTCTCTACTTGTTATTTTGTTGCTTTATGTATATATCTGCACATGTTTTTAGTAAGTGTCTTGTCATAGCCTCGTCACTATCTCGTCGGGGTTAGGCTAGACACTTACAAAATATATTGGATTAGGTGTACTCATACTACACTTATGCACTTCTTATACAAATTCTTGTGTTGGTCCAAGTGATGTCAATACCCAAATTCCCAACCTTAGGGATAGCGATGGCGCCTAACATCACACTTGCTAGGCAAGCCAATGTTAGAATTTGAGTAGCTAAATTCCTTTGATTATTTCTTAAACATCAATAAATAAATCTAATGTAAACTTAATTTAAATGATTTTCAATGATAAAATAATAAACATTGAATAAAAACGAACCACGAACTAATTATATAAATAACTCTAAGACTACCCAGGGTCTGGTGTCACAATTCACGAACTACTAAAGAATACTACAAATACTGGGCCGAAAGAAATAATGTAACTGTTCTGAATAAAATAAAACAGCGTTTATGAAAATAGGAGAAGACTCTCGGGATCTGCGAACGCCGACAGATATACCTCGTGTCTCCGAATAAATGAATAGCCGCTCTAAATATCTCTACTGCTGGTCGATACCTGGATCTGCACAAAAGAGTGCAGAGTGTAGTATCAGTACAACCGACCCCATGTACTGAGTAAGTGCCGAGCCTAACCTCGACGAAGTAGTGACGAGGCTACGGCGGGGCATTAACAACATATAACTTGTGATAATAATATATACTATAACGCAATAAAACAATTCTACACGAACAAGAAAAATATAACTGAGACAATAAATATAAAGCAAGAAGGAAATCTAAACAAATAATTAAGTACTGCAATAACAATGAAATAACTCATCCACCTTTTCCAGGCCTCAGCTACAACCAACTCTCAAATAATTTTCAAGGTTCCAAACTTTAACTTTAGATAGAAGTAGTGCTAAAATATGAAAAATAGTAATATAAAATAGTAAGTTTTCAGATCTTTATTTTTCTTTAAAAGTCAGTAAAAATATAAATGTCCCCCCTTATCGCTCCTTGTTGCGGCGTGCAACCCGTTCCCACCTGTCCACCCTTATTGCTCCTCCCTATAAATATATCACCCTTATTACTC